>WNWK01001265.1:0-302859 GCA_009830355.1 Cherax destructor | reverse complement strand
TGCTGCAGTGTTCCTTCTTTCTTATGTTCTTATGTTCTTATGAGTGATGATTCTAGGATTCTTCGGTATTGCGTGTTGTCTTCTCTGGCGATGAGTCTTGCGTTTCTGTAGTTGATTAAATGGTTGTGTAAATTTCGGTGTTGAACACAGGCATTTCTTGAGTCGTCAGATCTGCCTGCGTACTGGTGTTCTGAAATGCGTGTTTGGAGGTCTCTGGATGTTTCGCCGACGTATAATTTGCTGCAGTCATTACAAGGGATTGTGTATACCCCTGCCGTGGATTGAAGCTTTTCCTGTCTGTTACTGGTAATGTCCTTGATGGTGGTGGATGTGGAGGTGGATACTCGGAATGAGGTCTTAGAAAAAATGTTGGAAACGTGTTTGGAAATGGAGTTGGTGGGAAGGACTATGTATCTCTTCTCAGCAGTGTCTTCTCTGGGTGTGTTGAAGATGTTTAATGCCCGTCGTCTGCAGTCTCTAATGAAGTGACGAGGATAGTGAAGTTTGGAAAAAACTTGTTCAATGAGGGAGCATTCTTCTTCAAGGAACTCACACTACTTTTAAGACTGTCACACTACTTTCACACTACTTTTAAGACTGTCACATGCAGCTTTCTCCACCTGACCCAGCATTCTCCACCTGACTATACCCTATATATATTCATGTTACTCATTTTACACGTAGATCTGTCTGTGACTCGATAAAGCCCACTGCATGGGCGAAACGTTGTCAATAAAGGATCACATTATACTGCTTAAGTGTTTATTTTTCCACCATACTCCCTTGCACGACATTCCCCTAAACCGCACTCCCGTTCGCAACATGCACCTGCACCACATTCTCCTCAACCACACTCTCCTGCACCACACTCTCCTGCACCACACTCTCCTGCACCACACTCTCCTGCACCACACTCTCCTGCACCACACTCTCCTGCACCACACACTCCTGCACCACACTCCCCTGCACCACACACACCTGCACCACACACTCCTGCACCACACTCCCCTGCACCACACTCTCCTGCACCACACTCTCCTGCACCACACTCTCCTGCACCAAACTCTCCTGCACCACACTCTCCTGCACCACACTCTCCTGCACCACACTCTCCTGCACCACACACTCCTGCACCACACTCTCCTGCACCACACACACCTGCACCACACTCTCCTGCACCACACTCTCCTGCACCACGCTTCCCTGCACTATACTTCTGTCCCACACTATCTGCACCACACTCTCCTGCACCACACTCTCCTGCACCACACTCTCCTGCACCACACTCTCCTGCACCACACTCTCCTGCACCACACTCTCCTGCACCACACTCTCCTGCACCACACACTCCTGCACCACACTCCCCTGCACCACACACACCTGCACCACACACTCCTGCACCACACTCCCCTGCACCACACACACCTGCACCACACTCTCCTGCACCACACTCTCCTGCACCACACACTCCTGCACCACACTCCCCTGCACCACACACACCTGCACCACACCCTGCACCACACTCCCCTGCACCACACACACCTGCACCACACTCTCCTGCACCACACTCTCCTGCACCACACTCCCTGCACCACACACACCTGCACCACACTCTCCTGCACCACACTCTCCTGCACCACACTCTCCTGCACCACACTCTCCTGCACCACACTCCCTGCACCACACACACCTGCACCACACTCTCCTGCACCACACTCTCCTGCACCACACTCTCCTGCACCACACTCCCTGCACCACACACACCTGCACCACACTCTCCTGCACCACACTCTCCTGCACCACACCTCGTGCACCACACTCTCCTGCACCACACTCTCCTGCACCACACTCCCTGCACCACACACACCTGCACCACACTCTCCTGCACCACACTCTCCTGCACCACACTCTCCTGCACCACACTCTCCTGCACCACACTCCCCTGCACCACACACACCTGCACCACACTCTCCTGCACCACACTCTCCTGCACCACACTCTCCTGCACCACACTCCCCTGCACCACACACACCTGCACCACACTCTCCTGCACCACACTCTCCTGCACCACACTCTCGTGCACCACACTCTCCTGCACCACACTCTCCTGCACCACACTCCCCTGCACCACACACACCTGCACCACACTCTCCTGCACCACACTCTCCTGCACCACACTCTCCTGCACCACACTCTCCTGCACCACACTCCCCTGCACCACACACACCTGCACCACACTCTCCTGCACCACACTCTCCTGCACCACACTCTCCTGCACCACACTCTCGTGCACCACGCTTCCCTGCACTATACTTCTGTCCCACACTATCTGCACCACACTCCCCTGCAGCTTACTATCTTTCTCAACACTCTACTGTCCCAAATTCCCCTCCACCACTGTTCTCTACACCATAATACACCGCACCACCCTGCTCTTCACCAAACACTCAGGAGGAAGACTAAAGTTAAGAACCAGGTAATCAGACTGAGGAAAGAAGATGGGGAGCTCACAAGAAACGACCAAGTAGTATGTGAGGAGCTCAACATGAGAATTAATATTATACACTGTAGGAGATATATGTTATTATACTATAAAGGATATATACTAGGAATAAGATAAAAAGAGTTATTTACATTAACATGTGTGTTAGCCAAAAAACTAAAAAATCTGTGGTCCTGCTGATGAGCATCAAGCAGGACCACAAAGAGACTTGGACAGGCTGGAAGACTGGTCTAGCAAAGAAGATCGAAGACAGAGTATAGGCTAGGTGGCTAAAAACTGCAAGCCTCACTCAAGGAAAAGGATCTTGGGGTGAGTATAAAACCGAACACATCTCCTGAGGAGCACATCAACTAGATAACTGATGCAGCATATGGGCGCATTGCAAACTTGAGAATAGCTTTCCGATACTTCAGTAAAGAATCGTTCAAGACTCTACACCGTGTACGTCAGGCCCATAGTGGAGTATACAGCACCAGTTTTTAACCCACACGTGGTCAAGCTCGTCAAGAAATTAGAGAAAGTGCAAAGGTTTGCAACAAGACTAGTCCCAGAGCTAAGTAAAATGTCCTACGAAAAAAGGTTAAGGGAAATCGGCCTGATGGGTTAGGTGAGACATGATAACAACATGCAAAATACTGCGAAGAATTGATAAAGTCGACAGAGACAGGATGTTACAGAGGACACAGAAACAAGGGGTCACAATTGGAAGTTGAAGACTCACTTGAGTCAAAGGGATGTTAGGAAGTATTTCTTTAGTCATAGAGATGTTAGGAAGTGGAATAGTCTGGGAAGTAATGTAGTGGAGGCAGGAACCATACATAATTTTAAGACGAGGTTTGTAAAGCTCATGGAACAGGGTGTGAGAGGACCTAGTAGCGATCAGTGAAGAGGCGGGGCCAGGAGCTATGACTGGACCCCTGCAACCACAAATAGGTGAGTACACACACACAGGGCCCACATGAGCAGGGAAAAGTTACTCATCATGGGGGATTTTAACAATAATATTGACTGGGATAATCTGGAGTTACATGGTGGACCAGAGACATGGAGGACCAAGATGCTGGAGGTTGTGCTGGAAATGTTCAAGGACCAACATATTAAAGACACAACCAGAGAGAGAGAGAGAGAGAGAGAGAGAGAGAGAGAGAGAGAGAGAGAGAGAGAGAGAGACAATGAATCTGCAACACTGGACCTCACATTCACCTTGAAAAGTTCCGATATAGTGATTTCACACACGAAATGTCCCTAATCACTAGCGATCACGTGGTCCTGAGTTTCAAATACATAGTAGAATTAACAATGGAGAGTGAAGCAGTAAGAAGGAGAGGAGAAGCCAAATTTCCAGAATGGGACTACACAGGAATGTGGCAATTTCTGCATGAGGTGCAATGGGTAAGAGAAGTATAGGTGAAGACAGTAAAAGAAATGATGGAACGTGTGCAGAGTCAGAGAGGCAGAGGAAAAGTTAGTAAGAAGAGGCAACAGAAACAATGAGAAGAGCAGAGTGAGGCAATGGTTTATCCAGAAGTGTGGAAAGGCCAAAGCGAAGTGTGTTAGAGCAGTAAAAATAAGGATAGAAGGCAAAGGACTCGGGAAAACAGGGAGTTGAGTCAAAGAAACAGAAATGAATACTCGTCGGGAAGGAGAGAGGCCCATCGTGAATCTTTTCCAAAGTTGTTATAAAGCTACATCAGGAGAAAACAACGGTCAAGGACGAGGTAATCAGGCTGAGGAAAGAATGAGAGAAGATCAAAGGGAACGACCAGGAAGCATGTGAGGAACTCAGCTCACGATTAGGAGGGTATTGACAGTAGAGACAGAGGCTTCCGGGAAACTGAGGTGGTAGGGTGTACCACAAGCGCTGGTGCACCATACCACACACTTACATAAACACGCACATAAACACATATACATAAACACGCACACACATACATACTCATGAATACACACATAATACATACATACACACTCAAATACACATGTTCATGCACAATAACATACACAAAGAAATTTGGACAGGCTGCAGGCCTGGTCCAGCAACTGGCTCCTGGAGTTCAACCCCTCCAAGTGCAAAGTCATCAAGATTGGGGAAGGACAAAGAAAACTGTAGACGGAGTACAGCCTAGGGGGGCCAGAGACTACAAACCTCACTCAAGGAAAAGGATATTGGGGTGAGTATAACACCGAACACATCTCCTGAGGCTTACATCAACCAAATAACTGCTGCAGCATATGGGCGCCTAGCAAACCTAAGAATAACATTCCGACATCTTAATAAGGAATCGTTAAGGACCCTGTACACTGTTTACGTTAGGCTCATATTGGAATATGCAGCACCAGCTTGGAACCCACACCTAGCCAAGCACGTAAGGAAACTAAAGAAAGTGCAAAGGTTTGCAACTAGACTGGTCCCGGAGCTAAGGGGTATGTCCTACGAGGAGAGGTTAAGAGAAATCGACCTGACGACACTGGAGGACAGGAGAGATAGGGGGGATATGATAACGACATACAAAATACTGAGAGGAATCGACAAGGTGGAAGAAGACAGGATGTTCCAAAGATATGACACAGAAACAAGGGGTCACAGTTGGAAGTTGAAGACTCAGATGAATCACATTGATGTTAGGAAGTATTTATTCAGTCACAGAGTTGTCGGGAAGTGGAATACTCTGGGAAGTGATGTAGTGGAGGCAGGATCCATACATAGTTTTAAGAAGAGGTATGATAAAGCTCATGGAGCGGGAAGAGTGACCTTGTAGTGGCCAGCGAAGAGGCGGGGCCAGGAGCTGTGAATCGACCCCTGCAACCACAACTAGGTGAGTACAGCTATAAATTCACAGGAAAGGTAGGGAGTGAAGGTTCACCACCAGTCTGCTGCCATCCAAGGAAGTTATTGCATCTAACCTGGAAACCTGAGGAACACAGAATTGTTTATCTAAAAGGTCAGGAAGAAAAGAAAGAGAAGCCGAGGAGGAATGGACTGGCAAGGAACTGATAGTAACAAAGCATAGGTGCAAGATGGAACAAGAGTGGGAATAAACTAGTTACTCTTGCGAAAACGAAGGATTAGAATATAGAGGCATTTGCTGAGAGCACGGAAAGGCAAAGATGAACTGTAGCTGCTGAGGCAAAGGTATAAAGCCTGGAGGAGGATCTGCAGAAGGTGAAGATGGACCTGAAGCAGATGAAAGAGGGGTAATGAGTTGTAAGCTGGAAAAGTAACAGTGGGTGAATGGAATGAAGGATGAAAAGGGGGAAAGGTGACCATTGTGGTAATATTTCCAGGCAGCCGGTAGGTATAAATCAGAAACATGAAGGGAAAAGAAGCAGTGAGAGAGAGAGAGAGAGTGAGAAAGAATGCTGAGTATCCGTGGGCTTCAGGAAGCTGAAGAGAGGACTCATGATGAAATAAGGCTGGTGGAAGAAAATGAGATTAAAAATATTATCAGCCTAAAAGCTGGAAAGGCTAAAATGGCTCAGGTGCTAAATTTTCACAAGCTTTGAAAGAACTTGAAAGGAAAAGTATGTCCTGTCAAATTAACTCTCACAATATTAATGACACGAAACAGGATCATGCAGCCGAAACCACAGTTAAGGGAGACAGAAAAATACTTCTGGATGTACCTTGACCAGGACAGGACAAGAAAGGAATTCCAACAACAAAGAGAAAGTACAAAGATGCCAGAGGTGGAAAGGAGAAACAGGGCAGACATTAACAGATATGTAATCTCAGCCTGCAGATGACTGCCAAGCACATTCACCCACACACAGACACACCTCAAACCCTAAGCCCTTCTCACGCCCAAACACATTCACTTAAAAGAAGCCATATTCGACTTCCCTTCCCACACCCTCAGTCACCATTTTCCCTAGTACAAGTACTTTCCTCACAACTGTCCCTCACCACAACCCCCAGACCCAAGACCTGCTTCATCATTCCATCTCGTGTACATCCAAGAACCTGATTCATAATAGGGCAGAAATCCCACCCCTTCCCTTCCCTTCAGTACCTCTAACCCACACCAAAACCTTCCACTCCACTGACTCATATGTAAGGACCAGGAATTCAGGAACCCTTGAACTTGAACACAGTAATGGAAAGGTAACTGAAAGTATGGTACACTAATGCAGATTAAATAAGAAATATGAGTGATAAGTGGCACTAACGAATAGTGAAGGCAATGACAGAGACAAAGCTCACAAAGATGATAACAGACATTATCTTCCCGGATGGATATCAAATAATGAATGAAGTTCAAGGAAACAGAGGAGGAGGTAGAGTAGCACTGCTATCAGAAACCAGAGGAGTTTTGAGGAAATGTAAGGAATTGACAGAGGGAAAGCAGATGACTACATAAAAAGCACACTGAAAACTGGGGCCTCAAGGTGGTGATAGCAGTAAAGAACAACACTTCACTAATCAGCAATTGACCAAAACAAGAATATAATGAAATCAACAGAAGAATGACTGAGGTAGCCAGAAGAGCCCACATTATCAGACCAAAGTTACTGGTCATGTGGCATTTTAATCACAAGGAGATTGACTTGACTGAGAGACCCTACAGCCATATAGGTGACAAGACATGTGGATGGCTAAGATAATGGAGGTTGTAATGAAGAACTTCATACACCAGCATGTAGATGAATGGTTCAGAGCTCCGACAAGCTGATGAAGCCACTGTGTGGCGAAACGTTTCCTCATTAAAGATACCCAAGTGTTGCACATGTGTCTAACATACACCAGAATGTTAGGAACACATCTAAAGAAAGAGGAGAGGATAAAAAAGGGGATATAAAAAAAATCCCCTTTTGGCTAGCAGCCACATTAGAACATAAGAAAGAAGGAACACTACAGCAGACCTACTGGCCTATGCGAGGTAAGTCCAAGTCACCTACCGGCCTAAGCCACTGACCCAAGCTAGTCAGGTCCAACTCACACCCACCCACACCTACTCATGTATTTATTTAACCTATTTTTAGAACTACATAGAGTTTTAGCTTCTATGACGGTACTCGGGAGTTTATTTCACTCATCCACAACTCTATTACCAAACCAGTGCTTTCCTATATCCTTCCTGAATCTGAATTTTTCCAACTTGAAACCATTGCTGCGAGTCCTGTCTTGGCTAGATAATTTTAGCACGCTATTTACATCCCCTTTATTTACTCCTGTTTTCCATTTATACATCTCAATCATATCCTCCCTAATTCTACGCCTTTCTAGAGAGTGCAGATTCAGGGCCTCAGTCTATCCTCATAGGGAAGATTTCTGATACATGGTGGCTAAAGCTCTCGCTTCACACACGGAGGGCCCGGGTTCGATTCCCGGCGTGGTGGAAACATTTCAACGTGTTTCCTTACACCTGTTGTCATGTTCATCTAGCAGCAAATGGGTACCTGGGTGTTAGTTGATTGGTGTGGGTCGCATCCTGGGGAACAAATTGAGGACCCCAATGGAAATAAGACAGACAGTCCTCGATGACGCACTGACTTTTTTGGGTTATCCTGGGTGGCTAACCCTCCAGGGTTAAAAATCCGAAGAAAACCTTATCTTATCTTATCATCCTCCTTTGTACACTTTCCAGTGCATTTATATCCATTCTGTAATACGGTGACCAGATCTGTGCAGCATAATCTAAATGAGGCCTAACCAAAGATATATAAAGTTGAAGAACAACCTGAGGACTTCTATTATTTATATTTCTTGATATGAAGTCAAGGATTCTGTTAGCTTTATTGCGAACACTTATGCACTGTTGTCTTGGTTTCAGATTACTGCTAACCAGAACTCCTAAATCCTTCTCGCAATCAGTAATATTAAGATCTACATTATTTAGTTTATATGTGGCATGATTATTTTCCTGTCCAATGTTTAGAACTTTGTATTTGTCTATATTAAACTGCATCTGCCACTTCTCCGACCACTGCATCAGTCTATTCAAATTATCCTGAAGTGCCCTAACGTCCTCATTAGAATGAATTGGACGGCCTATTTTGGTGTCATCAGCAAACTTGCTGATCTCACTATTTATTCCCTCATCTATGTGGTTTATATAAATTGCGAACAACAAATGGCCCAACACTGACCCCAGCGCAACACCACTTGTGACGCCCCCTTCCCCATGGCCCTGAGTTTCGAACACTTTGTGGAAGTAACAGTTTAGAGAGAAACACCACTGGAAGGATGTGAGAAGCCAAATTACTAAAAACGTTTCCAAAAGAATCCAGTAAACATGTGTAAAGTAATTTTTCTCTATCTCTGTATAAATTAAAATCTGTCTTGGGCAACACCCTTAAACTAGAAGGAAACAATCTTACTTTAAGAGGCTAACCACCCAGCTCTTGGGCAAATGCAGCTTTAACCATATAAGAAGGCAGCAAAAGCAACACTAATTACCCGTCAGTTTAGAACTACATCTTGGGTTTTCCAACAAATTCATAATAGGAATCTAGCTTCAGATTATGAACAATGCCTTCAGTTATAAAGTAGTCAAGTTTGAACAAACCGAAACTATTGTTATATAATGAACGTGTATCATGTTTTATAGTTGTCAATTCTAAAATATTTATTTTCAGATAAGGAACCAGGACTTTCTCTCTCTCTCTCTCTCTCTCTCTCTCTCTCTCTCTCTCTCTCTCTCTCTCTCTCTCTCTCTCTCTCTCTCTCTCTCTCTCTCTCTCTCTCTCTCTCTCTCTCTCTCTCTCTCGCGCGCGCGCGCGCGCATGTGTGTATGTGTGTGTATGTATTTGCCTATATGTGGTTTAAGGGGTTTGATTCACAGTTCTTGGCACAGTGTGTGTGTACTCATTCTCCTATTTGTACTCACCTATTTGAGGTTGTAGGGGTCAGCTCCTGGTCCCACCTCTTCACTGATCGCTACTAGGTCCTCTCTCTCCCTGCTCCATTAGCTTTATCATATCTCGTCTTAAAGTTATGTATGGTTCCTGCCTCCACTACATCACTTGCCAGACTATTCCACTTCCTGACAACTCTGTGACTGAAGAAATACTTCCTAACATCCCATTGACTCATCTGAGTCTTCAACTTTCAATTGTGACCCCTTGTGTCTGTATCCCATCTCTGGAACATCCTGTCTCTGTCCATCTTATCTATTCCTCGCAGTATTTTGTATGTCGTTACCATGTCTCCCCTAACCTTTCTGTCCTCTAGTGTCGTCAGGCCGATTTCTGTTAACCTTTCTTTGTAGGACATTCTCCTTAGTTCGTGAACTAGCCTTGTTGCAAACCTTTGCACTTTCTCTAATTTCCTGACGTGCTTGACCAGGTATGGGTTCCAAACTGGTGCTGCATACTCCAGTATGGGCCTGACGTACACGGTGTACAGTGTCTTGAACGATTCCTTACTGAGGTATCGGAACGCTATTCTCAGGTTTGCCAGGCGCCCATATGCTGCAGCAGTTATCTGATTGATGTGTGCTTCCGGAGACGTTCTCGGTGTGTGTGTGTGTGTGTGTGTGTGAACCATACACAAGTCTTATGCATATTATTTTCGAATAATCCACATTGAACAACTCAAAAGCAGACAGTGTACAAGAAGAATATAATCAGTGGGAAAAGCTGATATGAAATGCAATAAATTGAAGAAGGTGATTAGCAAGGTAAAATGTAAGCAATAGGAAAATGGTGGGTTTGAGTGTGCACTTGCATTGAGTAGCGTAACGAAGACGTAAGGGGTTGATTTACGAATTTAGTTTGAGAATGTGTAGGGATAGTTTCTGGGTAACTGAGGGTGGATTCGTGTGGGAAGTGGATTGAGTGGTGGAACGATCAGCATAAAGGATGATAAGGGAGAAAAAATTAGGAGATGAGAGGTTTTACATTAATGAGGTGATACACATATTATGGTGTATAGGGAAAGAAATAGAGTGTGAGAGAGTGCAAAAGGTGAGTGAGGCTTTATCAACAAACTGTGCTGAGAATAAGCAAATGTTTCGAAGCAGCACAAATCAGTTGAGAAAGCCTAGGAGAGAAATCGATTTTGTAGCTAAAAACAAAAGTGATCAATCATCGATAGGTAGTGAAGGTAGTAAGAAAATTGAGGGAATATTTTATGAAGCTCTTCAATAGACAAGGAAGTAAAGGAACTTGTAGAAGTAAGGAAGAGCCAGAAGTGAGTGTTTGGAAGGTGTGTGAGCCACTGGTAAAAATGACTGGGAATAAAGCAGCCGAGAGTGATAGGATTGAGAGAGAAATGTTAATGCAGGTGGGGAGATAATACCTATTGATTGGCAGAGGGCATGCATAACTCCCCTTTTATGAGACAACATGGGACAAGAGAGAGAGAGAGAGAGAGAGAGAGAGAGAGAGAGAGAGGAGAGAGAGAGAGAGAGAGAGAGAGAGAGAGAGTTAGATTTATAGAGGCAAAATCTATTGAATATACCAAGAATTGTGTATGGCATAGATATTATTGTAAGAATTATGGGTATGGCAGAAAGAGAATGACTGTAGATAAATGAAGAGGGTTTAGGAAGAGTAGTGGATACAGAGACCATGTGTTAACAATGATGGTTTACGTGAACTAAACATAGATGAAGGACCATTTTGTTGTAGTTATGAATTTATAAAAGAGAAATGATAGGATGGATAGGTCAGCAATGTTGCACATGTTGCAAGTTTATTGAAGAGGAAGTAAGTTACTAAAGTAGAAAAGAGCTCTTATACAGATACTGAATCTCAGATTAAAGTAAGCATGAGAGAGAGAGAGAGAGAGAGAGAGAGAGAGAGAGAGAGAGAGAGAGAGAGAGAGAGAGAGAGAGAGAGAGAGAGAGACAGACAGACAGACAGACAGACAGAGACAGAGACAGAGACAGACAGACATAAAGACAGACAGACGAAGGGAATTTTTGAGATAACTTATGTCTTAGGGATGTGTGATGTTATCATTGGTGTTTATTATAAATATAGACGAGAGTGTAAACGAAATGAATGCTAGGGTTTCGTGGGTTTAAAAGATAACAAACATTATACAAACTGGTCTGTTGTCACAGTTACCCTTTATCTATGACACAGTTCACTTGGGAGATTCTGAAGTATGGTTACAAAGTTTGTGGAAGAATTAAGAAGTTCTTGTACAAGACGTAAAGTGAAAGTAAACATTGGAAAGAACAACGTAGCGATAGTAACTAAAATATTAGGCAATGGAAAACTGAATATCAGATAGCAGGGAGAGAGTATGGGGAAGTAAATGTTTTCAGATATTTGGGAGTGGACTTTCGGGAAAAAAGTATATGAAAGATTAAAAAAGAATATGGACGCTTGGGTAAAACATGGGTTGGGATTTGAAGAATCTATGGAGACAAACAGGAAGGGTTAAAGTTAAAGGGAAGAAGGAAATATTGAGTTCAAGGGAGCTTCAACAACCAACAGGCTTGTGTTAGGTCTGAGTGAATGCACGGGTTTTTTTTATTGAACAGTTGTGGTTGAGTACTAGGGACGGTACGAATACGTCTCGCTACATAAGTAGTCCATGTTCACTTAACGATAAATAAAGGCCTATTAGACGAATCTATTACGTCGCTGTCTAGAAAATTATTACAGAAAATATCTTACGAAAATATACCACACTTCTTAGAATTCTTGGATGAATATGAATTAATAACTCTCCAGAAATGAACATCCAATAAAAATTTTCTCTCTTTCTTTTCTCTTTTATTCTTCTGTGTCACATTTTAGCAGTTTTTCATATTTCATTGCTCTATAATATATGTAATAACGTCTGTCTCCCTCTTTTTTTGACAGTGCCACCAGACAGCGTACGAATCCTAGACATAAATGGCAACGAGAAGAGCTCTACCATTGGTCCTTATGTGCTGGGCATGACTCTCACGCTCAAATGTGTTGCTACCGGAGGTAAGTCCAGTGGCACACTAAGGTGTTACGTAGGCACGGCGTCAAACTTTATCAGTGAAGGTCATAGTCATGAGTTAGATTTCAATAAACAGACTCTTGATGGAGAGATAGTATCTGTGAAGAGATTACATGTGACGTAAGAACTGGGGCCCCTCCTGGCACTGCCTGAACACAGCAAAGTTCTTTCCTGGCTGGACTGTGTTACGAAATACACCTGATTTGGCTCTACTAAATTTTCACCTTCCATTTCCTTCATGGTTTTGCTTTAGTGTCAAAGACCTACAGCAACATCATTTTCACCCCTGTGGTAGCTGTGCATCATTGATCGCTCGCCCATTTGCGATTGTTGCACTATAAAAGTATATTATATATATATATATATATATATATATATATATATATATATATATATATATATATATATATATATATATATATCTCAAGAGACAACACAATATACGCGTCACCTTACCTCTGAGCCAGCGATCCTTCAAAGATCACGCATGTAGCAAAACTGCATGTTTTTCGTGATCCGAGGACACTCGTGGCAGTGGTATCTCAAGGATTAATTTCAGCCTCCACTTGTTTGAATACCCGCCTCAAAAAGCAGTCTATATAGCAATGAAATCACGAAACAAGTTATTGTAAATAATTTATCAAACTGCGGCAGGCCAGGACTCGACCCCACGAACATTGTACCACCTCAAGAGACAACATAATGTACGCGTCACCTTACCTCTGAGCCAGCGATAACAGGAGGAGGGTGAAATTAATCCTTGAGATACCACTGCCACGAGTGTCCTCGGATCACGAGAAAAACATGTAGTTCTGCTACATGCGTGATCTTTGAAGGATCATTGGCTCAGAGGTAAGGTGACGTGTATATTGTGTTGTCTCTTGAGGTGGTACAATGTTCGTAGGGTCGAATCCTGGCCTGCCGCAGTTTGGTAAATAATTTAAAATCACTTGTTTCGTGATTTCATTGCTATATAGACTGCTTGTTGAAGCGGGTATTCAAACAGGTGGAGGTTGAAATTAATCCTTGAGATACCACTGCCACGAGTGTCCTCGGAGGAGGACAAAGATTCATAATCTTTGATATATTGTACCAATGTATTCATGTTCATCTTTGTGTTTTCTGTCAATGTATTCTGTCTATTAATGAACTACACATATAATATATATATAGGGGGTGGTAGGAGAAGAAAATATTCAAACAGCTCCGGGGAGAACCTCGAGTTTTCCTTGAGGTACGTTTATTGTCTTCTTTGAAGATGAGGGTCCCCAGTAAAGTTATAGAGGTGGTACCTCCCTACATTTATTCTAATATATATATAACTGTAGTGTAAAGCACCCTTCTGGCAAGACAGTGATGGAGTGAGTGATGATGAAAATTTTTCTTTTCGGGCCACCCTGCCTTGGTGGGAATCGGCCAGTGATAAAATTAGTTAATAAAAATAATAATAAATATATATATATATATATATATATATATATATATATATATATATATATATATATATATATATATATATATATATATATATATATAGGCATATTTTATTACATAATATGGTACAAAAGATTTAAGAGATACGTTGTTGATATAAAGATGGCATATACAACACACGAGGTGTGAGAGATACATGTCCAGTACACACTGTTACATGTTTGTCAGTGATTATAATGTGAAAATCTCATCCAGCTCCTCAGAGCTGGGGCGCGTACCCAAAATACAGCATGCATTACCCCTCTGAACAGCAGTGCTGAGTCGCTGGAACAGAAAACTAGCTGCCCTGGGATCCCTAGTTACCCTGTTGAGTCTTTTGCCCAGCTCCTTGAGGAACTTATATGCACTCTTTTCCCATGAGCCAAGGGTCTCTGAGCCTATGGGAACAAACATATAATATTCATCTACACAATCATATAATGATGGACAAGTTCTTCATATTTTCTCGACTTTTGGGACTCCCTGAAGGTGGCAGCTGCCCTTCCTTCCTCCCTGGTGTATTGGAGATAGGTATCAGCCAAGGTAGATGCACATGTGTAGTCCCACACCACCTGCTTGCCGTCTGTCCAGGCTTGAAGGGTGATACCATCTGGACGCTTTTGGCTGCCATCAGATCTGTATAGTTGGGGTGGCTCCCTTACTGCTGGGCATCCGGCTGTTGTGAGGCTCCTCTTGATAATGTTATTAACCTCTTCATGTCTTGCAATCTTTCCCTCGGATTTACGACACACAAGACCATGGTACCCGAATCGGTTTGCTGCTTCACTGCCACAAATACACCTGTGTTCGGCGAGAATAGGGGCGGCAAGTCGAATGGCAACACCAATGCGGATGGTCTGTGGGTCGAGGCGTGTGCCAAGTGTGGAGTTGGGAACAGCCAACAGAAAGTCTCCTGCATGATGAGCTCTCACTGCAAGGAGGCGGGCTCTATCCTTCCCTGACACACTCTGTAGCATTGCTGAGGCTATATTCTCTACTATTGGGCCATCCCAGTGCGACTGTTTGTAGTTGTTGGGGGGAGCAGGCCTGGTTTCAGAGCCTGTTAGATTATCCCAGATCCTGGCTCCGTCGACGAACTTTTGGTCATGGATTCCAATCTTGTCCCTAAGATGTTCAGGGAGAATCGCTGCTACAAGCCCTCTGGACGCAATGCATGAAGACATTTCGAAGTGTTTCCTTACACACACACACCCATATACAACAGGCCTAGTGTCTAATCGACATGTGCCTAGGACAAAATGGTAACTAACAGGAAAGCAGGTAGAGCAATCTGAGATGACTTGCGGACACCAATGCCTCCTAGTCTGCACGAATATGACAGTTATCATATGAAGGAGCACATCTTAGGAAATATGTCAACCTAGGCAGACTCAAACATTTTGTGAGAAGGTGCAAGGCATCATGGGTGTCAAGATTGCCTATTCGTTGTTCCATTCTCCTCAATTATTCCAGTTTCTTCCTGAAAATTCTCTTTTTGTAGAGTAGAACGGTCTTTTCTATAAGTACTAAGACCATATATACATATATACACTGGGAGATGTATATCTATCGATGCATATTCTTTGCGCCATCTAATGTGAAATAGATGAGCATTTATACAAAATATATATGTGAACATTCAAAGAATTTGGAGGTACAGACTAACTGTGAGCACAATATCATGTATGGCAACTGCGACTCATAGCCTAGTGAGGTGCTCTCTCTTTCTTCATTCGCTTGTAAGAATGAATAAATGTGTTGGAGAAGTTTAATATTGGTTGAGATGTCTTCATCAGAGGAACTAGAGTTACTCTTATCTTTCTTGGATGAAAGATGATCGCTTCCTAATCCCCTGACACTGTATGACACCTGCTGGTCATTATCGCTTAAAAAATAGCAATGGTATCATTGAGGAATAATCATTGCTTTAGAGCACCTCAATGGTAGGCGTTAATATGGAGCATCTCTTAAAGTACAGAATACTATAGTTTCTCCATGAGGATTCGGTTTTACTATTAACCATTTTGTTTAAGGTTTGTGTTAAAAAAAACAAAAATTATTTATCAATTTAGTTTTTGTTAAAGACAAGCTTGTTTTAACATTTTTCTACGTAAAGTATAATGTTACTCTAATTCGTTTTGTCTTTTGTCATTGTTGCAGGTCGTCCACCGCCCAGATTAACGTGGTGGGCGGGGCACAAGGAGGTACGAGGAGAAGTGATTGAGACTTCCCGAGAGGTGGTCAGTACCCTGACAGTGGCATCTCTTCAGCGCCACCACCTAGATCAGTCCTTTATATGCCAGGCAAATAATGCTGAGTTTGCTGTTCCGGTCACCGCCGCTGTCACCATAGATATGACTTGTGAGTTGTGTGTGTGTGTGTGTGTGTGTGTGTGTGCTCACCTAATTGTGGTTGCAGGGGTCGATTCATAGCTCCTGGCCTTGGAGTGAGTGTGATGACAGGTCTTGAAGTTAAGCTTAAAATTTGGATAGGAAGTTCGTCTGTGCTATGTAATTTCTGATCTTAGTGCTGGCATTCTGTATTAGGTTGGATGTTCGTACGTACTTCTTGAGAGTGAATTTTGAAATGAAGACAGGTGTCCATTGTCCCTGTGAGATGTTAAAATTACTAGTTAGTTAGTTCTTTAGTTAGTTCAGACTCTCAGGTAAATTACTAGTGGTAGCTATGACGGCACATTATAGCCATCAATGATAATGACGAAAATCCGTTGAGTCTTCCTCTACAAGAACTCACACACAATGACAACATCATCGTTACTAATTCAGACAAAGGAGACAAGATAATGATTTTGAACAAAAATGATTACTTCACCAAAGTCTATGATCTATTAAATGAAAATAACACATACCAGAAATTTTCCAAAAAACTTCTCCCTACTGTATGAGCCAACTTTAACAAAGAAGTACGAGCCACTGGAAAAAAATAAAGACAATGACATTCTATTTCAATTCAAAACAACAAACCCAAGTCTCCCTCACATTTATGGGTTACCCCAAAACCCACAAGCAGGATGTACCATTGAGACCGATCCTCAAGTTTACTAAATAGCTAAGTGGTTGTTTATCTCCTTTCCTGGGCAAGTTTTTCCAGTCACATCTGAAACATCAGAAGATGTCATTGAAAAAGCTAGAAACATCAGCCTGCAGAATAAAAGGATGTTAAATCTCCTTGTTCTTTAGAGTACCAGGGGATGATGTCCTGAATTTCCTCGCCACAAACTGCATTAACATCAAAAGGAGTTCCAATTTTATATCCAGAAAATGTTGCCTCTGACTAAAAAAAGTGTCACTACAAATGTTTTCTCTTTTAACAATAATTTTTTCAATCAGAATGAGGAGTTAGACATATGTACAACATCTGGGCATCTTTGTATGTAGATGAGGTAATCAGTCCCTCGGCTTTGGAGATGGTAAAGAACACCATAGTCTTGTAGAATCTCCAGGATCATCTGTCTGAGTTCCCTAACCTCTCTTCTTAATACATATCCCTTTGATCCGGCATTAGTTTCGGTGGAAACCTCTGCACGTTCTCCAGTTCCTTGACATGCTTGACCTGGTATGGGTTCCACACTAGTGCTACATTCTCCAATATGGGAATGACGTATATGGTAAATAGTATCTAGAATTACTTTTTATTTAGATGTCTAAAGGCTAGTCGTAGATTTGCCCTACATGCATTTGCTGCAGCAGTTATTTGGTTGATGTTCGACGCAAGTGATATGCTCGATATAATACTCACCCCAAGGTCTTTGACCTTTCCCAAACTTCACAACTTTGCACATACTGGGGTTACAGTCCAGGAGCCATTTGTTAGACCAGACCTGCGGTCTGGTCTAACAGATCTAGACAGATCCAATTGTAGTCTTCTTTGTCTACGTTTGCTTGAATGTTCCTCATTAATTTCACATCACCTGTGAAAATGAACACCTCTGGCTATATACCTTAAATCACGTCATTCACTTATACAAGAAATGGAACCAGCCCTAGTACTGATCCTTGTGGAACCCCTCTCGTCACTTCAACCCATTCCGACCCTTCTTCACGGAACAACACTCCTTGTTTCCTTTCTGTCAGGTACGCCTTGACCCATTGCAGTATTTTTCCTGTTACCCCTGCCTGCACCTCCATCTACTATGTCAAAAACCTAAGTACAGTCCAAGAAACTGCAATCCATCCATCCCCCTCTTTCCTTCCTTACTTCTGTTACCTTATCGTAGAACTCCAGTATATTTATGACATTGAAGTTAACATCTCTGACAACGGCCACTCTGACAACTCGTCACATACCAGCACTCGTTGTTTACGTCCTGTCAGGTATTTTCTAATTCATTGCAGTACTTTCCCTGCTATTTCTGCCTGCTGCTCTAGTTTTTCAACCAGTCACTTGGGTGGTACTGTGTCAAAAGCCTTCTTACAGTGTGTGTGGTATTGTGTCGAAAGCTTTCTTACAGTGCGTGGTACTGTGTCAAAAGTCTTGTGTATGTTTGTGTGTACTCACCTAATTGTAGTTGCAGGGGTCGATTCATAGCTTCTGGCCCCGTGTGTGTGTGTGTGTGTGTGTGTGTGTGTGCGTGTGTGTGTGTGTGTGTGTGTGTGTTCATTTATTTTTGCGATGCCAACTTTCTGCTCTTAACACCACCTATCCCTTGGCCTCTACTGGGGTCACTATTTCTTTGGATGGCTGAACCCTAGTATGGATCCTGCCTCTATCTTTTGGTTCTCTAAGTTGTTCCATTTCCTGACCACTCTTAGCTAAAGAAATATTTCCTAATATCCTTGTGACTCATATGTGTTTTTAACTTCCCGTTGTGCCCTAATGTATCGGACCCGCCTCTTAAACACACTCATCGTCTACTCAATCAGTGCCTCTCATTTTTTTTGTAAATAATAATCATGTCACCTGGTCCTTCTAGCATTTAATATCTTCTTATTAAATCTTTTCGGTCTCTCCTCACTGCTCGCATCCCTCAACTCTAGGCCTAGTCTCTCCTCACTGCTCATATCCCTCACCTATAGGTCTAGTCTCATTTCAAACCATTGCACTTTTTCCAGCTTTATAACATGCTTAACAAAACTTCCTTTCTTGCTGGAGTTGCATACCCCAGGGTATGCAACTCCAGCATACCTATTTGAGGATTTTGAAAGGTACCCTTAAATTTGCCAGTTACGCCTTTCCTAAAGTTCAAATTTGGTTGACGAAAGACTCAGAAAATTTGCACAAAACTATGCTCAGCCCGAGGTCCTTCTCTTTCAGGAAGGTTCTGCAGCCTTTTTCTCTGAACCACTACTCTGGTTTCAGTCTTCTCTCCCCTTCCCAATTTATATTACTTTGGTTTTCCTGGAGATAAATTGTAACAGCTTGATCAATTTATGGTCTCTAATGGTCTGCTTCCCGAGGTGTTCTCCTTATTGGCTTTTTGTTATCTGCAAACTAGGACCTCTTCAGTCACATCGTTTACATACTCAAGAAATATTACTGATCCATGTACTAAGCCTTGTAGAACACCTCTTCAGCGGCAGGCTGTAGCCTAGGAGGCCTCCGGCCAAGGTTTATAATATTATTGACACTGTCATAGGCCTTTCTTACACATGCTATCATAAAGCACCGAAGTCTCTAGAGAACCCTTCAGTAATGCTCCTTGCTCTCCATGTCTTAATAATACTGTCTTAAGCCAATAAGTCGACACTACCATCAGAACTGTTATTGAGTACTTGTTCATGTTTGTACAGCTCACATCAGGATTTTTTTAAACAAAATTAGAGAAGATTTTCATGAGCATCAGCGACAAGCAAAAGGCATCTTGACAAATGTTAACTAAAGATTTGTCAAAAGGAGACAAAGAGTAAGGAAACACCAAGGGAATGACGGAAGTGCACCTGGCACTGATGCCTTACATGAACTCTTTTCAAGATATAAGTTTAGGATAAAATCCTATACTAGGTGTACTTGAAGCTAATTTAAGAAGAGCTACTGTGTACAGTGATATTGCACAAATGTTTTCATATCTTGCTAATGTGGAAGCATCTAAGCAAGAAATTCAGCAAGGTGTTGAACTGTTGATGGCAGCATAACCCAGAAGATGTTGACCTAAAACTTACTGATGAACTAATGTTCTTTCACTTGTACGTGAGACAAAGCCATAAGCCTACAGAAGAGCAGCCACTGTCTCATAAAGACCTTTATCAAATTATATACAATGTAAAAAATCAGATGGTTTTCCCTAATGTGGAAGCAATCTTTCAGTTATTTCTTAGCTTAATGATCACTAACTGCTCTGGAGAGATGTCTTTTTCAAGGGCCACAATGTATCAAGAGACGTTGTCTGCACAGAACACTCTGTTCGTTGAAAGTGTATTTGATGATTGTAGTTTCTTTATTTCTTAATATGTATTTTAAAGAATATAACAGTAAACTTACAATTGTATTTTCCAAAAAAATCTAATTTTATCATTTATGTTTTTTTTCAATCACTATGGTATTTAACAATAATATCTTATGTCTTTTAGAGGAAGAATTGTGAATTGCGGAATTTTAAACACCAGTCATCAACTTCTTGTTAATTAAAACACTCTTCCAACTTCCTCTAGTCGTGAGGGTGGGGGATCGGGAGGGGCCTCACACGTGGAATAGCCTAGGGCCTCTCTTCATCTAAATCTGGCACTGCCACTTGTCACACTGAGGCATCCTGACACTTTCTCCCAAACAATTACTCGTTACTTTCTTCTTTAAGAATTCTTTAATCTGCTGGAGGGTTTTCCCTGTTATACCTGCCATCCCCTCTAGCTTTTTTTTTATCCCAGTGTCTTGTGAGGCACACTGTCGAATGCTTTCTTACAATCCAAAAATATAAAATCCAGTCAGCTATTTCTCTCCTGCCTAACTTACGTTACCGTGTGATAAAACTTTGGGAGATTTGTGAGATAGAACTTGTTGCCTCTAAAACCGTGCAGGTTTTTCTTTATGATACCACTCTTTTCCAGGTATTTTCCAGGTACTCTTCGATACTTGAACTCTTGAAAGTAACATCTCATGCCTTCAAGTTCTTGAGGTAAAGGGAAAATGTAATTCCTCTGAACCTATGAAATGCTGGGTAAAACAAGTATGAATTTCAGAAAACTGAGAGTAAGTCCACAAAGAAACCGGACTTAGTCCTGACTCTAAGACTTTACTTGGACTCAGAGGATATTAGGAGGAAAGATTCAGAATTACTCTCCGTTGGAAAGTACTGTGCACCTTACACTAGTGCCAAAGAATTATTCTTTGACTAGGTAAAAAACTGATAAGGTTCACCACCAAGTGTTGTATGGTGGAGTTCAGGAGACACTGTCATATCTGTCAGTCCTATCGTAAACTGCAGGGAAGACAGTGTGAAGAAACACTTAAATTGCTATGTAGATGGACGACCCTGCCAGTACCTCGGGCCACTACCATACCGGTCGACAGGGAGCGACATCCTTTCCTTTGAAGTGACTGGTTTGATTACAAAGGGCCTATCATTCTGACCGCACCTGCACCACCACTAGAGTAGAGCACTTAAAGGTAGCCACTGGCTAGAAATACTTGTCATTGTAGCTAGCTTATGTCCCAGGTTCTTGATTTCAGACCACGGAATGAGCTTTGTCACTGGCGTTGCTGACCTCGAACATATACTGGAAAAAACAGAGGTCCAGCAGATGTTAAATTAACAACCTTGTTGCTGGAAACAGGATTAATAACCGACCTCTGACGAAAGTCAGAGATGATCTAGACAACTTAGAAATGTTGACTTCATCTTATTTGATATGTGGACGTCGTGTTGAGCCAGTACCTCTTATGCGAGACAGTGATATATTAGAAGATCCTAACTACCTTGAGCCCGACCAACTCAGACGGAAGTTCAAACACCTTAACTCTGTCATTGAACACTAGGAGGTCAGGCGTGAGGCTTACCTTGCCTCACTGAGATAACACTGCTGTGGGGCTGAGGCCCCTGATAACAAAATGCCACTACAACTTGGTAACATATTGATAATTGATTACGGTGGTCCGAGGTCGAGATGGCTGCTTGGAAAGATTGTAGCCACCCACCCCAATGGTAGTAGTACTGTCACACAGTTGATGCCTTAAGCAAAGGTGCTGTTCACACCCGGACCATCGACATACTGGTGCCACTCGAAACTATGACCCCTCAGGTGACCCCAGCAGCCGATCCGCATCGTCAGCGCAAAACTGCAGCGGTGGTTAGACAACGTATCAAGGGAATCATAGACAATGGCCACGTATAACTAGGTTGAAGAACCCCCCCTCCACCCAGGTGTGGATAAATCCTAGTTTTCCGTAAAAGTAATAGTACTTTTGTAAGAGGAGAGGGAGAGGGCTGGTGACGTAGTACTTTTGTAAGGGGAGAGGGAGAGGGCTGGTGACGTATTGCGACTCTGCCTGACCTCCGCCCTAAACCTTGACTGAAAACCTAATTAATCATAAAACATTAATAAGCTCTAACCTGTTTTTTAAGATTGTAATTTACTCAGATAAGTTAGGCTAAAAGTGTAAATAGAGGAGTACCGACACTGTCGTTCTCTATAGGCCTACAAACTTTACACCACCCGTGCCATGTCTCTTGGGAGACCTGGAGGTTGCACTCACTATCTGAACCTCAGCGGGTGGGCCGTGTTATCACCTTAGAGTAGAAGAGAACGTACCATCAACCGGGTATTAACCCGTTACTTTTAAGCTGCCCTTGTGGGTATTAGTGACTCATTATTGGTATTTGGGTGGAATCTGGAAGTATTCGTGACAAAGAATAACTCCAAGAAACTGCATCACAGGTAAGACGTGAATGTGCCCCAAGGTGTTAGGATTTGCACAAATCTGTATTGCACAGGTAAATTTGTTGGTTTATATAGTGGGAATAAACAGCAGAGCGGAACCTTCTAGACAGCTAGTCCGGGACACTAAACCAGCACACTCTGCCACACTCTGCTAAGTAAACAACCCTGTCGGAAAAGGTAATTTCCTTATAATAACTAAGCATGTGATGGCCGGTGCTTAGTGTGGATTTGATTGATGAAGTGGTTAATGTTTCGTTAGTTAAGGTAGAATCCATCTTTTAATGACAATATTGTCCTATTACTGATTCTTGTGGAGCTCCAATCATCACACACGCCCATTTCTACACTTCTTCCTAAACAATCACTCTTTGATCCCATCCAGTTCAATATTCCTTGATCCCTTGTAGTCCTTTCCCTGATATCACTACATTCCTCCTCCTCCTCTAGCATTTGTCCCAATTTATTGTGAAGAACTGTGTCAAAAGCATTCCTAAAGTCCAAAAATATGTAGTCTGCTTATCCTTCTCTCATTCCGTCACACATTGGATTACTCCTTCATGATAAAGTTGATATGTTAGCCAAGAAGAGCACCCATAAGGAGAATGTAGAATATAACTTTGGTATATCTGTGTCTAGCATTAGGAATAATATTAGGAGAGAAATAAATAATGAAAATGATAGCTATAGGAATGCAGTTAGAAGCCTGAGTAGATCTATAACCCACTATGATAACATGAATGTAGATAAGCATGTTTATGGAGCAACTTGCAATGTGAACAGACTGACTGATGTTGTAGTGGCCAGGCTTCGGCTTGGCTACAAGTACTTTTGGCAGTTTGGGAGATACACAGATGATGATCAAACTAAATGCAAATTATGTGATCAGGCATATGGTCACTGTCTTGAACACTATGTGCTGAATTGTCCACTTATTGAGGAATATAGAGATAGACAGTATAATAACCTATGTGACATGTCAAGATATCTTATTAGTGAAGGTAGGATACCACTTATTCTAAGCAAATTTCCTAAATTTGCTTGTAACAGATAAGTGAACTGTAGATATAAATCCAAATTAATTTCCATGAACATGCCTATCTGTGCTCATGATAATGCGAGCACAGGTGGGCATGTTTGTGGAGCAACTTGCAATGTGAACAGACTGACTGATGTTGTAGTGGCCAGGCTTAGGCTTGGCTACAGGTACTTCTGACAGTTTGGGAGACACAGATGATGATCAAACTAAATGCAAATTATGTGATCAGACATATGGTCACTGTCTTGAACACTATGTGCTTAATTGTGCACTTATTGAGGAATATAGAGATAGACAATATAATAACCTATGTGACATGTCAAGATATCTTATTCATGAAATAAGATACCTGCTTGTAATAGATAATTGAAATGTAGATATAAACCCAAATGTACAATTGTTAACCCCTTTGGGGCCTAGTGCCTAGGCCTTTTGTGTATCCATATGCTCTTGCGCTACCGTCCACAGGATGGATATGGGGTGCACAATAAACTAGCCACTTCGGTGGCAAAATCTAAAATCTCTCTCTCTCTCTCTCTCTCTCTCTCTCTCTCTCTCTCTCTCTCTCTCTCTCTCTCTCCTTCTCCCTCCTCTCTCTCTCTCTCTCCCTCCTCCCTCCCTCTCTCTCTCTCTCTCTCTCTCTCTCTCCCTCCTCTCTCTCTCTCTCTCTCTCTCTCTCTCTCTCTCTCTCTCTCTCTCCTGCATCACATTGTCGTAGAATTCTTGTTGGTTTGCAAGAGGGGATTTCCCTTCTCTGAAGTGATGCTGGTAGTTAATTCACTCCTGCCTAGGTGTTCCACCTCTCTTTTCAGGATAATCTTCTCATTAATTTTACAAACTATGCATTTCAGAGACACTAATTAATGTTTCCTGTGTGTCCCCTTTCTTAAATATTGAGAATACACTTACGCACCTCTGGTGGTTACCCTGTTGCGAGTGATTTGTTGAACATTGTGGCTAGTAACACACAGAGCTCTAGCTCCATCTATGAGGACCCTCGGAGGAAGGTATGTGTCACATAGTAGTTTCCACACATCTTCTCTTGACTTATGTGACTTGTCCAGCACACCCTGATGTAGCACACCCTGATGTACTCTACCTTTTTTGGCTGTCTGGTATAATACCTGTGTGTGTACTCACCTAGTTGTGGTTGCAGGAGTCGAGTCATAGCTCCTGGCCCCCGCCTCTTCACTGGCCGCTACTGGGTCACTCTCCCTGCGTCATGAGCTTTATCATACCTCTTCTTAAAGCTATGAATGGATCCTGCCTCCACTACATCGCTTCCCAAACTATTCCACTTCCTGACACTCTGTGACTGAAGAAATACTTCCTGACATCCCTGTGATTCATCTGAGTCTTCAACTTCCAACTGTGTCCCCTTGTTGCTGTGTCCCATCTCTGGAACATTCTGTCTCTGTCAAGCTTGTCAATTCCTCTCAGTATTTTATATGTCGTTATCATGTCCTCCCTATCTCTCCTGTCCTCCAGTGTCATCAGGTCGATTTCCCTTAATCACTCCTCGTAGGACATACCCCTTAGCTCCGGGACTAGTCTTGTTGCAAACCTTTGCACTTTCTCTAGTTTCTTTACGTGCTTGGCTAGGTGTGGGTTCCAAACTGGTGCTGCATGCTCCAATATGGGCCTAACGTACACAGTGTACAGGGTTCTGAACGATTCCTTATTAAGATGTCGGAATGCTGTTCTTAGGTTTGCTAGGCGCCCGTATGCTGCAGCAGTTATTTGGTTGATGTGCGCCTCAGGAGATGTGCCTGGTGTTATACTCACCCCAAGATCTTTTTCCTTGAGTGAGGTTTGTAGTCTCTGGCCCCCTAGACTGTACTCTGTCTGTGGTCTTCTTTGCTCTTCCCCAATCTTCATGACTTTGCACTTGGTGTGGTTGAACTCCAGGAGCCAATTGCTGGACCAGACTTGCAGCCTGTCCAGATCCCTTTGTAGTTCTGCCTGGTCCTCGTCCGATTGAATTCTTCTCACCAACTTCACATCATCTGCAAACAGGGACATTTCGGCGTTTATTCCTTCCGTCATGTCGTTCACAAATACCAGAAACAGCACCGGTCCTAGGACTGACCCCTGTGGAACCCCACTAGTCACAGGCGACCACTCTGACACCTCGCCACGTACCATGACTCGCTGCTGTCTTCCTGACATGTATTCCCTGATCCATTGGAGTGCCTTCCCTGTTATCCCTGCCTGGTCCTCCAGCTTTTGCACTAATCTCTTGTGTGGAACTGTGTCAAACGCCTTCTTACAGTCCAAGAAAATGCAATCTACCCACCCCTCTCTCTCTCTTGTCTCACTGCTGTCACCCTGTCATAGAACTCCAGTAGGTTAGTGACAGGATTTCCTGTCCCTGAAACCGTGTTGGCCGTCGTTGATAAGCTCATTTCTTTCTAGGTGTTCCACCACTCTTCTAATAATCTTCTCCATGACTTTGCATACTATACATGTCAGTGACACTGGTCTGTAGTTTAGTGCTTCATGTCTGTTTCCTTTTTTAAAAATTGGGACTACATTTGCTGTCTTCCATACCTCAGGCAGTCTCCCTGTTTCGATAGATGTGTTGAAAATTGTTGTTAGGGGTACATATAGTGCCTCTGCTCCCTCTCTCAGGACCCATGGAGAGATGATATCCGGCCCCATCGCCTTTGAAGTATCTAGCTCACTCAGCAGTCTCTTCAATTCTTCTTCGCTAGCATGTATTGTGTCCAACACTTGATGGTGTACCCCACCTCTCCGTCTTTCTGGAGTCCCTTCTGTCTCCTCTGTGAACACTTCTTTGAATCTCATGTTGAGTTCCTCACATACTTCGTGGTCGTTTCTTGTGATCTCTCCTCCTTCCTTCCTTAGCCTGATCACCTGGTCCTTGACTGTTGTTTTCCTCCTGATGTGGCTGTATGGGTGTGTGTGTGTACTCACCTAATTGTGGTTGCAGGGGTCGTTACTCAGCTCCTATCCCCGCCTCTTCACTGATCGCTACTGGGTCCTCTCTCTCCCTGCTCCATGAGCTTTATCATACCTCGTCTTAAAACTATGTATGGTTCCTGCCTCCACTACATCACTTGCTAGACTATTCCACTTCCTGACTACTCTATGGCTGAAGAAATACTTCCTAACATCCCTTTGACTCATCTGAGTCTTCAACTTCCAAATGTGACCCCTCGTTTCTGTGTCACCTCTCTTGAACATCCTGTCTCTAACCACCTTGTCTATTCCACGCAGTATTTTGTATGTCGTTATCATGTCTCCCCTAACCCTCCTGTCCTCCAGTGTCGTCAGGCCGATTTCCCTTAACCTTTCTTCGTTGGACATTCCCCTTAGCTCTGGAACTAACCTTGTCGCAAACCTTTGCACTTTCTCTAATTTCTTGACGTGCTTGACCAGGTGTGGGTTCCAAACTGGTGCTGCATACTCTAGAATGGGCCTGACGTACACGGTGTACAGTGTCTTGAACGATTCCTTACTAAGTTATCGGAACGCTATTCTCAGGTTTGCCAGGCACCCATATGCTGCAGCAGTTATATGGTTGATGTGTGCTTCCGGAGACGTGCTCGGTGTGTGTGTGTGTGTGTGTGTTCTCACCTATTTGTACTCATCTATTTGTGATTGCAGGGGTTGATTCATAGCTCTTGGCCCCGACTTTTCGCTACTCGCTACTATGCCCACTCTCCCCCTGCGCTACAAGAGCCTTATCGCACCTCAACTTAAAGCTTTGAATGGATCTTGCCTCCACTACTTCATTCTCCAGATTGTTCCACTTCTGAGTTCTTAACTTCCTGCTGTGTCTTCTTTTTCCTATGTCCCATCTGTGAAACATCTGGCCCTGTCCACCTTGACAATTCCTCTCAGTATTTTATACGTCGTTATCATGTTCCCTTATCCTTCCTGTCTTCCAGTGTCATCGGACATCGTAGGACATACCCCTTAGCTATGGGACTAGTCTTGTTGCAATTTTTTGCACTGTCTAGAGTTTCTTAACGTGCTTGACCATTTGGGGGTTCCATACTGGTGCTGCATACCACAATATGAGCCTGACGTACACGGTGTACAGTGTCATGAATGACTCCTTACTTAGATGTTGAAACGCAATTCTTAGGTTTGCCAGGTTTCCAAATGCTTTAACAGTTATTTCTTTAATGTGCACCTCACATATGCTCAGTAAAATGCTCACCCAATATGCTTTTTGTTTTGCAGCATTTGACCCCCTAGGCTGTACTCTATATGCGGTCTTCTTTCTCCACTTGGAAGAGTTAAACTCCCGGAGTCATTTGTCGGACCAGGCTTGCAGCCAGTTCAGATCCCCTTGCAGTCTTATCTGAGCTTCCTCTGCTTATAGTCTCCTCATTAGTTTCACATCGTCTGCGAACATTGACGCTTCTGAATCTATTCCTTTCCTCATAATCATCCGCATATACAAGAAACAGCACCGGACCTAGGACTGACCCTTGTGGAACCCCTCTTGACTCATGCGCCCACTCCGACACCTCTTCACGTACCAACGCTCGTTGTTTCCTTCCTGTCAGGTATTGCCTGATCCGTTGTTGCGCCCTCCTTGTTATTCCTGTCTGCTTCTCTAGCTTTTGAACAATACATGTCAGTGACACTCGTCAGTAGTTTAATGCTGCCTGTCATGCAGTTGCCCTGTTCCGATAGCATTGAAGACTGTTGTTTGTGGCACACAAAGTGCCTCCGCTCCCTCTCGCAAGATCCCGGGAGAGATGTTATCTGGGCTCAGCGCCTTCGAGGTTTCCAGTCCACCTAGTCGTTTCTTCACCTCCTCATCGGTTGTATGCAGTGTGTCCAGCGCCTGCTTGTGTACCCTACTGCCTCGTCTTGCTAGAAGCCTTTCTGTCTCCACTGTGAATCCCTCCCTAAATATTGTGCTAATCTTATTACATGCTTCTTTGTCGTGCCTTGTGAGCTCTCTTGGTTTCTTCCTCATCCTTATTGCATAGTTTTGAGGGTTGTTTTCCTCTCGATGTAATTGTATAACAACTTGAGGTCAGATTTGGCTTTTGATGTTATGTCATTCTTGTATTTTTGCTGGAACCTCTCTCTCCTTATCCATGCATATCCGCTTCTGGAATTTTGGCTTAACTACTTGTTTTCCTGAGTCCTTTGCCTTCTATACTTTTCTCATGGTCTAGCACACATGTCTTTGGCTTCTCCACACCTCCGGAAACCATGAGCTCACTCTGGTCTTCCCATTGTTTCTGTTGCCCCTGGGTATGAACCTCTCGCCTGCCTCCCTGCACTTTGTTGTTACGTGTTCCATTATTTAATTTACTGTTTTTCCCTCTTGTTCTCTCTCATGCTGCACCTCGTGCAGGAATTGCCTCGCACCTGTGTAGTCCCCTGTGTATGTGTGTGTGTACACATCTATCTGTGGGTGTAGGGGTAGAAAGAGAGAGGGAGAGAGAGAGAGAGATGCATTTTGGAAAATATATTATATACACGTATGTTATGTTTAAGTGTTTATATTATTCATCTGAATGGGGAGAGGTACGCAGGATAGATCATGGTGGGTGATGGTATTGGTGGTGGTGGTTGTAATGGTTGTTGTGGTGTTGCTGGTAATGGTGTTAGTGGTAGTACCAGTAGTCTTGGTTGTGGTAATGGTGACATGTTCCGGTGGTGGTTGTGGTGTTAGTTGTCGAACGAAGGAGGTGGTGGTTATGGTAGTGCTGGTAGCAGTAGTGGTGGTTATGGTAGTGCTGGTAGCAGTAGTGATGGTGGAGGTGGTGGCAGTAGTGGAAGTGTTTAAGGTCTGGGTAGTGACGGAATAAGAACAGATGAATAACTCGTAATGACACGATTGCAAAGAAACTATACCACGGGCGGGGATAGAACGCGTCGATCTGGAGTTTTTTGACTCTCTGATCGCGGGTTCTGTCCCCGCGATCAGAGAATATTTTTTTAAGAGTAAAGACTCAGAGGAAAATAAAGATAATAAATAAAGATAATAACAGAAAAATAAGATGAGACGAGTTGTCCCCGCATGTGGTGGATGTCGTCTGGCGACATCTGGCGACCCCAATATCTTACGTGGACGAGCACCATCTGGCGACCCCAGGGTCTTACCTGGACGAGCAATACCTGGGGAAGACCTCTGCACTAGACCACCAGGAGTGAAAAATAGTCGTTTTCATTAATTAACAACAGCTGTGAGAACAACACCTCTGAGTTAATAACAGCTGTGAGAACAACACCTCTGAGTTAACAGCTGTGAGAACAACACCTCTGAGTTAACAGCTGTCAATAAAAAAAAATTCTAATCCGTGTTTTCTGAACTATTTCAATACCAAATGTATGATGAATCTTATAATCCAAATAGTACACATTAAGTTTAGTTTCTGTACCGATCAATAAAATGTAGTAAAACAGTTTAAGAGCCAAGAATCGAAGGAATCCTTGTGAAAACTGAATGTGGTGTGCGCCAAATATGATATAATTTATTCGGCTTTCATTACACAACCCCTTCTTGCATTCCCTCTGTAATAGACAAATTAACAGTTAGGTCAGGGTGGCTGCCAGGGGCCCCCGGCAACTTTGATTTGCTGTCAGGTTAATATGTCAACTGAATGAGAGCTTGTTTCCAGCTGAATTAATGTTATATTTATTAACCTGATTGAAATCAGACTCTCAGTAGCCAGCAGAACACATATCTTGTTGCTCTATTACACTTTGTATATATTGGTGGAAGGAATAAACAGGTACTCGAAAACTACCCTTTAAGTTTGCCTTTGCCTCTATCTTTGAGATTTGTTCCTTTTCTGGGGACTTGCTTTGGGATCAGGCACTACAGGGCTATTTTTAGTGTATCTGTGATCAAAATATGGTAGCATGTCAAGGAGCAATTTTGTCTTGATGCAGTAACCCAATACAGTGTACTGGGTTACTGCTACCGTGCATTGAACATATTATCACAGGGTAGCGCTTGATACGCTCACTGCTTGCTGGGTAATGCCACCTGCGCGTGTTAGGCGTTCGGTGACAGCATATAATTTGCAATCTTTGCCCAGACATTCTCTACAGCGCTTCTGAAACATTGTTCTATATGTTTGCAATGAACATCGTCGTACTTTAACTGCTTCACAGCTTCGTCAGCAAATTCGCAACAAGATAAGATCTAATTCATCTAACACGACGTCTATAGATGGTGAATCTTCTGCTTAGGGAGCTCGTGCTGGTCTTCTCTATGCAATCAATTTCCTTGCTCGTATCTGAACGCTCACCTGATAATCCGCCAGTCACAGAGGTAAATGACAGTGGACAAGGTTTATTTCAGGATAAATCTGCTTCATTGGCACTCGAATTGGCGAAACTTATACTTGAGCAGACGAGAGAACAGCGTGTTGTCTCTAAGAATACGACAGGGAGAAGGAGAGGTGACACTGTCGTCATACCTTTGACGAATATTTTAATGTACAAAAATCAGTGTCCATGACATCTGTTTTTTTTTTAGTCAAAGCCTCACTAATTTTATTTAATAATTTGAAAACTAGGTTCGGGCACTGCAGTGCCCAGTCGAGTACTGGGCAACACTTGTTCACATGACGGTGAATGGTAAAGCACAGGAATTTCCTTCTAGCCTGGGTGATGAAAACTTCTTTAATTATAGCATTGTGAAGGCTACTGTGATTAGTGTAAATAACTGCATCCCTGCCAATATGGAAAGGCGTCAGCCAGGGCAATCGTGTGTAGATTTAGCTAGGCTCCAGTCAAAGACTTTAACAAAGTGGTACAAAGACGTGCAATGAATTTTGGTCAATAACTTCCTGTAGGCGGTTAGTCTGGAAATAAGGAATCTCTTGGAAGATAACATGTTAAGTTCATTTCTGGAGGCAAGCAAATTGGCCGATACCTTCAAGACCATTCGGTATTTGAGTGAGAGAGCTCTCAAAATCTCTTCCCAACAGTATTGGGGTGATAAAGAACGTCGGAGGAAGAGCTCTGGTATGAAGAGAGAAGCTATGAGTGAACTACAAGACAACTCTAGAGACCAGGCAGGTACTCTCAGAGACAAGACTACTGTGCGTAGTGCCGCTACTGCCATTATCCATGTCAGTTTATCTCAGATTGTTTCAGATTCCAAGGACAGTCTTTCACAGGTGGTAAGGCGAGTAAGTAAAGGCTTAACAACCTATGAGTAACATTTCCCCAGTGTTAAGTGTTTTGAATTCTCAGGACGAAGAAAATAAATGCATAACCCCCTCGGTAGTGAGACATATTTTTAAGGGAGTTCGAGCCTCCCGTGCAAGTAAAATTCATTAGAAATGTAGGGGCTCATTGTTTTCTTTTGAGCCCCACATCCAAAGACACATCACTTAAAAATGTGCTCTTCTAAGCTCTCGGTGGGGCAGTTATTACTGTTCTTCTTGAAAATATGACTCTTGTTTATCGGCAATGTTCTCTTTTCCAAATTGTCTCCTGATACTATGGTAATTCCTGGGAACTCTGAGCCAGAAGCAGCTCTGATTACGGCTGTAGCAGGGGCATAGTCTTTGTTGAGAATGCAGACCTTACCATGGGAGACTCAGACCTTCGATTGACAAGATGTTTTACGATATCAGCTGACCAGATTCTCGCAAATCAGGCGAAAACTCCTACGTCAAACCTTCATGTTCTTGGGTAGCAGGACTACAAGACGATCCCACCTCTATGGCCGATGAGACCATCTTCTCCGAAGCCGACGCTAGGACGCCTCCACTGACACACCACAGGACGCCTCCACTGACACACCACAGGACGCCTCCACTGACACACCACAGGACGCCTCCACTGATACACCACAGGACGCCTCCACTGACACACCACAGGACGCCTCCACTGACACACCACAGGACACCTCCACTGACACACCACAGGACGCCTCCACGGACACACCACAGGACGCCTCACTGACCACCACAGGACGCCTCCACTGACACACCACAGGACGCCTCCACTGACACACCACAGGACGTCTCCACTGACACACCACAGGACGTCTCCACTGACACACCACAGGACGCCTCCACTGACACACCACAGGACGCCTCCACTGACACACCACAGGACGCCTCCACTGATACACCACAGGACGCCTCCACTGACACACCACAGGACGCCTCCACTGACACACCACAGGACACCTCCACTGACACACCACAGGACGCCTCCACGGACACACCACAGGACGCCTCCACTGACACACCACAGGACGCCTCCACTGACACACCACAGGACGCCTCCACTGACACACCACAGGACGTCTCCACTGACACACCACAGGACGCCTCCACTGACACACCACAGGACGCCTCCACTGACACACCACAGGACGCCTCCACTGACACTCCTCTCTAATTCTTACAATTTGAAAAATACTTTTCTCATCTATAGGGGAGACATTTAGGTATTACCAAAACCATTTATTGAATCCCTAGATATTTTTATTTGTGTGAAAAAAAATCATAAAGAAATCAGTTTACCACTGCTTGCACAACATTTCCTTGAACTGTGTACTAATTACAAATAATTTTCGTTTGAATACTAAATATATATAGCAGTCTTTCAGTCTGGCCATGGGTTCACCCATGAGTGCTATCATGGCCAACATATACGAAGAACATCTGGAGGCAGAGAGACAGCCAATTCCTATCCCACAATGTGTGAAATTGGCCCCATATGTGGACGATGTCCTAATCATTGCCCCAAGACTCCCAAACATCCTGAATCTTTTAAACATCATCAATACCTTCCATCAGATTCTTTACTGAAGAAAACATCTGAGAGATTCCATATCCAACTTAAATACAAAATCTCTCACAAATCAAAAAATAATTACCTTCCAAATTATCATTTACATCTCTACGATAAAACCAAGCGTGGAATCATGAATAAATTATTTAAGATCACACGGAATCTCTCCCACTTCCTCGTCCCTCTAAGAAAAATGTTAATGTATCAATCAAGTTTTCAAACATTTTCAATTTTCATAACATTTTATTACAGACTACACTTCAAATACATTGTTCTTCCCATCAACAAAATCCACAATGCGCCTTCAAATATTTTAATCAATATTAGAATCAAAGGACACAAGTGCAACTAATGTGACATTTTATTGTGGCAACGTTTCGCTCTCCAGGAGCTTTGTCAAGCCGTTACAAACACTACATGGATACAGAGGGTGTATATAGGCTTAGAGTGAGGTGTAATACTAGTGGTAGTAGTAGTAGAAGTAATATAAGTTGTAGTAGTAGTAATACAATGGTAGTAGTAGTAGTAGTAGTAATACAATCACTTGTGTTCTTTTATTTTACATTTGTCGGTAATTCTACCAACATTAATGCAATATTAGAATCACTAACATCTCAAAAGAAACCACAAAACACTGAGTCAAGAAAAGGAAGCTGTCATGAGGTTGATGTAGCAAGATTTTTGTAAGTAAACCTTACAAAGACTTAGATACTTGAGTCAGAGAACCTGTTAACTCATGCCAATGTGAGGACGCAACAAATACATTCTGCACAGAAACACCAAGATCCACCTAATGAAATTTCCGGAAGAACGTGACAGTCGATGCAAATGATGTTTAGAATCTGCAGTAATAGCCACGGCCAGCAACATTAATTAAAACTTAGGATCATTCAAAGCCTCCAAAGTCTTAGCAAGTTTTATTAGATATCCCCGAAGGGATGCCATTAAGAGATTGCTTGATATATTTCGCTTATTTATTCCAATCGGCTTCAAATTGACAAAACTTGTGTACAGTTACAAGGACCTAATTCGTGGAATAGATGGCATGTTTACGTGCCCAATGACCAAAGTTGTTGAATCCATTCCATTTATCCTGGAACGGTACGGATAACTTCCAAATTCATGAGTGGTGTATCTTCAAATGTTCAAAAATCTTGTCAACTAATTCGACGACGAAGGAGAGTGAAATTCAGATGAGTAGCTACGGATATCAAAATTTGTGTGTGAAGTATTACGAAATTTGTGTTCGCCCAAAATTACGTTAAATAATTCTCAGTTTACCTCTTCTGAACGGTTTCAAAATTTAATGGCCAGCGCATCTTAGGGCCAGAATAGTACCTATTAAATTCCGTTTGCGTGCAAGAAAATTTGTCAATGTAGCAAAATATTAAAAAAAAAAATATGTAAATTATGAGCTTCATGTGACTTAAAATTATACTTTTTAGAATTTCGTTTGTGGCTGTTCATCATTCTCACTCACAATTTTTATGTTATCTTACTATTTTTATTTGTTAGCCTTGAAGTGAGGAAAGTTTTCCATCAATACCATGGGCAGCGACCTTAACATTCTATCAAATGACTAACGAAAAATAAAATGAACTACATTATGTATTTTATTATGTTTCATTACCTCAAATTCATGACCGTTAGTAAATATGTCAGCAAGAAAGGTCCGTTGTACATCCTAGTTGACACTAGTTAAATTATTCTAAGGTGACTTCTTATTATAACGGTTATAATTTATTCTAATAATTCAAGCCGGACATATTGGGTGGCAGTTTAGTGGTAATGACGTATTTCCTGAACTGAAGATAGGAATTACATTAACCATCTTCCACGGCTCAGGTACCATACGTGTTTGGAGTGATTATTTGGTTATTTATTAGCTCCTGTTCCTTCCTGCGTTCTTTAAGTACTTCTGGAAATAGTGCATGGACCCGGGGACTTATTTTGCTTAATCTGTCTTTTATATTCAATCTGTCTTTTATATTCAATCTGTCTTGTATATTTACATTCACTAAGTGTCTTTTGGCAGGTTTCTCATCCTCCTGAAACAAACTTTTTATCTCATCCACCAGCTGCCTGCATCACTCCCACATCCACCAGCTGGTTGCATCACTCCCACATCCACCAGCTGGTTGCATCACTCCCACATCCACCAGCTGGCTGCATCACTCCCACATCCATCAGCTGCCTGCATCACTCCCACATCCACCAGCTGCCTGCATTACTCCCACATCCACCAGCTGCCTGCACCACTCCCACATCCATCAATATCTTATCCACTTCCCTTTTCTTCACTTTTAAGATCTCTCCATCCACATATAAGACTCACTAACTCACAATTATAATTTTCTTGCTCATATTTAGTCATAAAAACTCAGTTCATATTGTAGATGAATGGTTCAGAGAACCTGACGAGTTGGTAAATTAGACACATATACAACACTTGGGTATCTTTATTGAGGGAACGTTTCGCCACACAGTAGCTTCATCAGTCCTTTGTATGGACTGATGAAGCCACTGTGGGGCGAAACGTTTCCTCAATAAAGATACCCAAGTGTTGTATATGTGTCTAATTTATCAGTTCATGTTACTCATAAACATGGAAGCAAATAAGTTTTTCTTGTCTTACACGACACTAATGACTCTCGCGTCTTTATCTCCCCACTCATCTTACCTTCCAGGTGACCCATCACTCCTATATACTCTCCCTCTCTCTCTCTCTCTCTCTCTCTCTCTCTCCGTCTGTCTCTCTTTGTCAGTCTATCTCTGTCTCTCTTTCGGCCTGTCTCTGTCTCTCTCTCGGTCTGTCTTTGTCTCTCTGTCTCTCCCTCGGTCTGTCTCTGTCTCTCTCTCGGTCTGTCTTTGTCTCTCTGTCTCTCCCTCGGTCTGTCTCTGTCTGTTTGTCTGTCTGTCTCTGTCTGTCTGTCTCTCTCTCTCTCTCTTATCCGCTTAAATGCTTCATAAATCTCATCTAACTTTTAGATGAAACTTAAAGCTTCGCCGCCAGGGGAAATAATTTCTTGGTTTATCCTAGGTTAATAACCATCTTTTATTTATATTCACCTTAATCTCCTTCATTTGCTAATTCTTGTACAGGAATGAAACATATATGGTGAAATCCTTTGTTCGAGAAAGTCGTATTTCAATGAAAAGAAACTCACCTCACTGACAGGATTTCTTGGATAATTCTGAATTACTATCCTTATGAGTGAATTCCTATCATTATTTATACCTTTATATATATACATGTATATATATATATATATATATATATATATATATATATATATATATATATATATATATATATATATATATATATATATATATATATATATATATATATATATATATATATATATATATATATATATATATATATATATATATATATAAAACAACACCGAGGATTCGAACCCTACAAAATTCAAGCACCCAGCAGAGCTAGGTGTTTTATATTGATCAGAGGACATACGGTGGTGTGGGTGCCTCTGAGCTAATTTCATTCTACTCCCCGATTGGTGTACTAGCCTCACAAGCAGTGTGTACATATATTATTATATCCACGAACGAGGCACCCACACCACCGTATGTCCTCGGATCAAGGTAAAACCTATTTCTGCTCGGTGCTTGATTCTTGTAGGATTGTGTGGTCCTGTGGGTTTAAGCGTCATGTGTGATTTTCAACATGGGTTCGAAGTCTTGGCTAGTCGCAGTGTTGTTACTGATTAATACCACTCGTTCATGGTTCCAATAATATATATATATATATATATATATATATATATATATATATATATATATATATATATATATATATATATATATATATATACGGCTCGTGAGGCTAGTACACCATGTCTGAGGGCAAAATGTGGTGTGAATAGAATGCAGAGAATTTGTAGTTTGGAAATTAGGAGGAGGTGTGGGATTACTAAAACTATTATCCAGAGGGTTGAGGAGTGGTTGTTGAGGTGGATCGGACATGTAGAGTGGATGGCACAAGAGTGTATAAATCTGTAGTGGAGGGAAGGCGGGGTAGGGGTCGGCCTAGGAAAGGTTGGAGGGAGGGGGTAAAGGAGGTTTTGTGTATGAGGGGCTTGGACTTCCAGCAAGCATGCATGAACGTTTTTGATAGAAGTGAATGGAGACAAATGGTTTTTAATACTTGACGTGCTGTTGGAGTCTGAGCAAAGTAACATTTATGAAGGGATTTAGGGAAACCGGCAGGCCGGACTTGAGTCCTGGAGATGGGAAGTACAGTGTCTGCACTCTGAAGGAGGGGTGTTGATGTTGGAATTGTGTAACTGTAAGCGCCCCTCTGGCAAGACAGTAATGGAGTGAATGATGCTAAAAGTTTTACTTTTTTAGGGCACCCTGCCTTAGCGGGAATCGGCCGATGTGTTAATAATATATATATACATATATATATATATATATATATATATATATATATATATATATATATATATATATATATATATATATATATATATATATATATATATATATTTAACTCATCCAGCTCCTCAGAGCTGAGGTGCGTGGCCAAGATACATTACCCCTCTGAACAGGAGCGCTGAGTCGCTCTTTAACGAACTTAGATGCACTCTTTCCCCATGAGCCTATGGGAACAAAAATATATTGATGGGCAAGTTCTCCGTATTTTCTAGACTTTTGGGACTCCTGAAGCTGGCAGCTGCTCCTCCTTCCTCTCTGGTGTATTGGAGATAGGTATCAGCCAAGGTAGATGCAGATGTGTAGTCCCACACCACCTGCTTGCTGTCTGTCTAGGCTTAATTTTAAATAAGTTCTTGTTAATTGACCAATTTTACCTATTCGGCATGATATATATATATATATATATATATATATATATATATATATATATATATATATATATATATATATATATATATATATATATAAATATATATATATATATATGTCGTGCCGATTAGGTAAAACTGATCAATTAGCAGAACTCATCTAAAATTAAGTCCTTTCTAAAATTTTCTCTTATACGTTTAAAGATATATTTTTTTCATTTATGTTAATGTAAGAATTTATAATTTTGTACCAAGAGAAACTTTGAAAACCTACCTAACCTTATTACAACAAGCGCAATTTAATTTAGCCTAACCCAACTAAATATATTTTACATACGTTAACATTAATTTAATAATAAACAAACACAATGAAATATATTTTTTCGTTATGTTCAAAATGATTTTGGCGAAATTATTGCATACACAAATTTTCACTTGTCTTATATGGCAAGGTGAGCGTTGCTATTTAAGCCAAAATCGCAAGTTTTACCTAATCGGCACGACATATATATATATATATATATATATATATATATATATATATATATATATATATATATATATATATATATATATATATATATATATGTATGTATGTATTTGATTTGTTTGCTGTTCCCTTCGAGGCTATGCTCCCGTCAGTCGATACCTGCCCTGTTCTCCTTTCTTGGATCTGGCGCATTCTTACTCTTTCTCTCAGTTGTTCCCTTTCTTTTTGTGGTCTGTCATGGTCGAGGAACACTCACTGGTATTTTTTGGGTTCCCTTAACAGTGTCTTCCACTGCAGGATTTTGTTTATATCATTCTGACTTAATTATTAATTTGATTCTGCAGTTTTTTTTCCTCGAGTACCTCAAAAGCCTCCAAAAAGTTGTCTGTTGAGTTGTATTCTCTCCTGTTACCATAATGATGCCCTCAATCTCATTTATTTCCTCTTGTCTTCTTTCGTCATAGGTCTTCCGCTCTGCCTCATGGAGCCCATAAATAATGAGTGTCCTTTCCCTTTCCTCATCCCATTTTGTTTTGGCCATATCTATGGGTATGATTTACATATCTCTTTGGTTATCTACCTTATCATCTCCCAGACATCCCAGTGGCCTGGTATCGGTTCTCTGAGGGACATTTTTGCTCATTCCCTTCTTTCATTTCTCTCACTATCCGCTGTTGTTCCTCCATCCAGCTCCTTGTTCCTATCAGTCTTCACCTCTATGTTCCACTTCAGCACTTCCAGTTCCTCCTCCAATCTCTGCATCCTTGCCTCAGCAGCAAGAGCTCGTAACTCCCACTTCTTGCTCTCTGTAGATATCTTCCCAACTTTCCGACCATTGTGTTGCAAAACTCGCTTAGCCTTTTTTCCCACTCCTATTCCATTTTGCTCTTGATCCTTTCTGCCAGTGTTTCTTGTGTGTACTCACCTAATTGTGGTTGCAGGGGTCGAGACTCAGCTCCTGGCCCCGCCTCTTTGCTGTCCGCTACTGGGTCTCTGCTCTCCCTGCTCCATGAGCTTTATCATACCTTATCTTAAAACTATGTATGGTTCCCGCCTCCACTATATCGTTCGCTAGACTATTCCACTTCCTAACTACTCTATGGCTGAAGAAGTGCTTCCTTACATCCCTTTGACTCATCTGAGTCTTCAGCTTCCAGTTGTGCCCCCTTGTTTCTGTGTTTCCTCTCTGGAACGTCCTGTCACTATCTACCTTGTCGATTCCCCGCAGTATTTTGTATGTCGTTATGTCTCCTCTAACCCTTCTATCCTCCAGTGCTGTTAGTCCTATTTCCCTCAACCTTTCTTCATAGAACAGTCCCCTGAGTTGTGGAACTAACCTTGTCACAAACCTTTGCACTTTCTCTAGTTTCTTGACGTGCTTGACCAGGTGTGGGTTCCAGACTGGAGCTGCATACTCTAGTATGGGCCTGACGTACACGGTGTACAGTGTCTTGAACGATTCCTTGTTAAGGTAACGGAACGCTAATCTTATGTTTGCCAGTCTCCCATATGCTGCCGCAGTTATCTGGTTGATGTGTGTTTCCGGAGGTAGGTAAGGGTGTGTGTGTGTGTGTGTGTGTGTGTACTCACCTAGTTGTGGTTGCAGGGGTCGAGTCATAGCTCCTGGCCCCGCCTCTTCACTGGCCGCTACTGGGTCACTCTCCCTGCGCCATGAGCTTTATCATACCTCTTCTTAAAGCTATGTATGGAGCCTGCCTCCACTACATCACTTCCTAAACTATTCCACTTCCCGACCACTCTGTGACTGAAGAAATACTTCCTAACATCTCTGTGATTCATCTGAGTCTTCAACTTCCAACTGTGTCCCCTTGTTGCTGTGTCCCATCTCTGGAACATTCTGTCTCCGTCAACCTTGTCAATTCCTCTCAGTATTTTATATGTTTTTATCATGTCCCCCCTATCTCTCCTGTCCTCCAGTGTCGTCAGGTCGATTTCCCTTAACCTCTCCTCGTAGGACATACCCCTTAGCTCCGGGACTAGTCTTGTGTACTCACCTAATTGTACTCACCTAACTGTGGTTGCAGGGGTCGAGACTCAGCTCCTGGCCCCGCCTCTTCGCTGTCCGCTACTGGGTCTCTGCTCTCCCTGCTCCATGAGCTTTATCATACCTCGTCTTAAAACTATGTATGGTTCCTGCCTCCACCATATCTTTCTCTAGACTATTCCACTTCCTGACTACTCTGTGGCTGAAGAAATGCTTCCTAACATCCCTTTGACTCATCTGAGTCTTCAGCTTCCAGTTGTGTCCCCTTGTTTCTGTGTTCCCTTGTTTCTGTGTTTCTGTGTGTGTGTGTGTGTGTGTGTGTGTGTATGTGTGTACTCACCTAATTGTACTCACCTAATTGTGGTTATATGTGTGTATATTGTGTGTATATGTGTGTGTGTACTAACCTATTTGTTGTTACAGGGGTTGATCCAGAGCACCTTGCCCCATGTGTGAGTGTGTGTGTGTTGTGAACTCGAACTTGTATGACCAGAGGTTTGGTTAGATGGGGAAGGAAGAAGGATTTGTAAGGATGGAAATATAGGAAAAAGGTGGGTGGGGGAGGTTAGGTGGGATTGTAAAGGTAAGTGGCCTAACCACTTTGGTGCATTTTAATACATGTATATGTGTGTGTGTGTCTAGTGTCATTAATTAAATCATTTTCGTTGAATGGGTATAACACTTATCCATAAGTTTCACACAGTTATAACAAATGTGCAACTGCATGACTCTGAGTTGGCAAGGGATACACTATTTGCAATTGCCTTTTTTTGCGATTGCATTAAGTAGGCTGGAAATGACGATAGCAAGGCGATTGATGTAGGTCAATTGCTACCTGGAGATACTGGCCAGCTCAGCTGCTTCAAAGATGGTGTCCTGCCATAGTAGGTTTACAGATGTTACATGGTTAGATGTAACAGTTGATAAGTTAAAGGGAAGTCTCCATAAATTGGGGTTGTGTTATCCTTATTGGACATTAAAGGGTTCCGATGCTACTCATTCATCTATATCTTCTGGGAGGTCGCTCAGGATCATTGTGTACACAAATTTTCGCTTGCCTTATTTGGCAAGAAGAGCCCTGCTATTTAAACCAAAATCGCACGTTTTACCTATTCTGCAAGATATGCATATACATAAATCTGTAATGAATGGAAGGCGGGTTAGGGGTCGTCCAAGGAAAGGATGGGGGAAAGGGGTAAAGGAGGTTTTGTGTTCAAGGGGCTTGGACATACACCAGGAATGTGTGAACGCGTTAGATAGGATTGAGTGGAAACAAATTATTTTTTGGGACTTAATTAGCTGTTGGAGTGTGAGTAGGGTTATATTTTGTGAGGGATTCAGGGAAACTAGTTAGCCGGACTTGAGTTCTGGAGGTGAGAAATACAGTGACTGCACTCTGAAGGAGAGGCTTGGGATGTTTGCTATTTGGAAGAACATCTAAACTGCAGTGTCTGCGCACCTCTGGCAAGACACTAATAATGTTCAAGATGGCGAAAATGTTTTGAAAATGTTTCGTCGTCTCCCACCTGCCTCGGTGGGAGACGACCAGCGTGTCAGTGTTTTAAACAAGCAGCACACTGACTATATGTTCAATATTATTTGAAAATCCCTTAACTTCTTTCACAGTGCCACCCATGTCTATCGACCTCATGGGCGTTGATGGTCCAATTTCCGCGAACGTGGGCGTGACGATCGTATGCATCGTGGTGGGGGCGAGGCCCTCGCCCAATGTCAGCTGGTGGCTGGATGGTCGGCCGCTGAGAACAAGCGGAGAGAGACAACGAGACAACGGTAACGTGACGGAGAGCAAGGTAGTGGTGGTAGCTTCTCCAGAAGACCAGGGTCGATACCTGTCTTGCAGGGCGGAGACTCCTGGTCTGCTTCAGTCATCACTCGAAGACGGCACTAAGCTAATTGTTCACTGTGAGTTTTTTAGTGAATATTTTTAATATAAGAATAGATTAGCATAGTAGCACTTCAGCTAGACAGGCAAATGTTATGGCCATTCTTTAGTGAGTATAGATGAGCAGTGCAGAAAGCCTTTCATTGCTTCCTGAGATGTCATATTAACCCCATATTCATTAGAACCAAGAAACAGAGGTAAAACTGCAGTAGGCCTATTAACCTGCGGCAGGCATTTTCGGAGCCACCAAAACAAATTATAATAATGGACCGCATAATAGTGTATTATGCGGTCGTACTCACCACCAACTAGTGTAAGAACTTTAGAGTGGAGAAGCACTGCAGAAGGTCTACTGGCCCATGCCTAGCATGACCCAGTAGACTAAACTTATTTTTACTTCCCCAAAAATATAGCTTCAGTAGCCTTACCTTATCCACCACTATATTCTCAGTTCAGTACTTTCGTCTATACTATCTAATTCTAAGTTCATCTAAGTTTAGTCCATAATTTAGAATATTTTTCGTGGTTGGATACAATTAGCATCCTATTTATATCATCTTTTTTTTATGTCTTTCTTCAATTTGTATAAGCCATTCTTATTTTCCCTTATTAAACGTGTTAGTGGAGGTCCAGAGCTCTCAACCTGTCTTCGTGTCAAAGATTCCTAACTCAGTGGCTTAAATTTGTTATCCACCTCTGTATGATCTTCAGTGAGATTTGTGCTGTATAATCCATGTGAAGTCTCACCAGTGAAATTAGGTGCTTTTACTTAACATATGAAATCCTTTTACTTATAATTCTTGATATTTGTCCATGCAGACTATTTGACATGCCATGGACCCTTATGCTTCGCTGTCTTAGATCCATATTTTTGCTTAGTATATCCCCAAGTTCTTTTTTCACTATGTGAACGACAACATTCTATTTTACTTAGTTAACAAGTGCTTGAGTTATTTTCATTGCCAAAGATTAGGATTTCGCACTTTTCCACAGTGAACTACATCTGCCATTTTTTTTTTGACAAAGCATTAGCATGTCCAAATCTTCTTGAAGTTTAATTGTGTCCAGTATCCTTACCTGAATCTATTTTTATGTTTTCAGCGAATTTGCTCATGAGACTTTTTCATAGGTTATGAACACAGTGCCCAAAACATATATTAGAAACTACTCCTGTGATATGTCCTCATTCTGATTTCACCCAAATGAAAACCTTTTCCAGCCTATTTTTCAGCCCTGCCTTATCCACGAAAGAATTTTTTCCCCTTCTACCATCTGAGGCCATTTTTTTTAAAGTCTTCCATGTGGGACTCTTTTAAAAAGCGATCCCACTCGATAACATTGTACTCAGGATTGTGGTTCACTGCCTCAAATGCTTTTCTAAACAGAGTCAATGAAATTGATGGGTTCCTTCGTGAATGTTTGTTGAGAGTAATTGGTCAAATACCGCTCATCACGGTGGCTTCTAATTATAACTGCATTTATGTAAAAATGCTGGTTACGGCATTTTATTGTGAAGACGTTTTGTCTACCAGCGACATGATTGATGGTCTTTTTAATTTGATGTCGAGCAAACTGGGCGGTAATTTGACGAAGATGACTTGTCTCCCGGTTTGTAGATCACATTAGCCAGCTTCCACACATCAAGTTCAAAACCTGTTTATAATAATTTACTGAAATGACTGTAAAGGTATGGTGATACCAATAGTGTGTAGATAAAGACATATGCATCGTTCAAGACGTTTATTGAGGAAACATATCACCACAAGTGCATCTTGCTAGATGCAGCGCTGATGTTACTCTTCATCTACCCTTCCAAAGTGTAATATCCCACTATTCCTATAGAGTGCAGACACTGGCATTTTACTCCCACTCCCACATCACAGCCTCTCACTCCTGTCTAACACGCTTTCAACGGCCTGTTTCATGTCGAAGCCATTCGCATACAAAACCTCCTTTTCTCACCTCTCACTACACATGCTCTGCCAATCCCTTTCATCCATTTATAGAACAAAAGCACCAGTCACTCCAAATCTAGAAGCAAATAGGTACCTGGGTGTTAGTCGACTGGTGTGGGTCGCATCCTGGGGGACAAGATTGAGAACCCCAATGGAAATAAGACAGACAGTCCTCGATGACGCACTGACTTTCTTGGGTTATCCTGGGTGGCTAACCCTCCGGGGTTAAAAATCCGAAGAAATCTTATCTTATCTTATCTTATCTTATCTATGTCCTCACCTGTTTTTAACATTCTTGCCTTGCTCCCATTAATCTCACCTGCTTTATCCCGCTCCATTTTACCCACTGCCACATAAAGCTAACCTAACCTATCAATATTTTATGAACCAATATATAATCCACCAAACTGCTGCACTTGTACCCTAAATATCATATCTTAAGAACTTAATATTTTTTTTTAAATACGTATTACCTATTACCAAACCTCTTTCTATATAAAGTTCAATTAAGGGTCCCTCAATATCACTTATCCCAGGTACCCAGGCTTGTTTACAATGCCCCCTGAAGATTGAGACACTTATGCAACATATGGGAATCTTTATTGAAGAAATGTTTCGCCACACAGTGGCTTCATCAGTTCAATACAAAGCAGAAAGGTGTAAGGAGAGGAGGAGTTTGAGGTAATCAGTCCCTCAGCCTGGAATCGATGTGTTCAGTCCATCACTCTTGTAGAAAGCACAGTATATGGCCGGAGATATGGCTTATATACTGTAGTCAGGTGAGTCGAAGCAGGAGGATAGTTCCACTGTGACCCCGCCTCCTCCTGCTTCCACTCACCTGACTACAGTATATGAGACACTTCTCCGGCCCTATGCTGTACTTTCTACAAGAGTGATGGACTGAACACATCGATTCCAGGCTGAGGGACTGATTACCTCAAACTCCTCCTCTCCTTACACCTTTCTGCTTTGTATTGGACTGATGAAGCCACTGTGTGGCGAAACGTTTCTTCAATAAAGATTCCCATATATTGCATAAGTGTCTCAATCTTCAACTAGTCGGTTTTCAAACCATTTATCACAATGCCCATACAAAAGTTTCTCCTACTTTAGTACTCAGGTCTCTCACTGCATATACTCACTCTATATTTTCAAAACTTACTATATTCTTGCTTAGCATCACGTAAAAGCTATGTTTTATCTACGCTCGTGTCTTCTCCAGGCGCATGCAGAGTTAATATTACACACTTTTCGCTTCCAACACTTACTTTGATTCACATAATCCTTGAAATTATTCATTTAAAATCCTTCTTTTCCTTCCATAACTGATTCTTCAACATAACCGCTACTCCTTCCTTCCTTCCTTCGTTTATTTCTTACCACTGGAGCTCTCCTATCCCCTTCATCTACCCCCATTCATCACTTATCATCTGTTCTATATCCACGCACTTGTTAGGGAAGTATCCACTAGGCATTACACATCCCTGATGCTGCCAGAAACAACTTAGAATAATATAATCTAGACAATACACAGAATGGATGCTAGCAGTGGAAAGAACTATCTACTTGTTAATAATTAATGATTTTCAAGGAACTATCGATAAGGCAATATTTTAGACACGTGGCATAATTTAGGTGATAGTCCTAAGATAGATAAATATGCCTATGGCAATAACGTTGGTAGGCAGAGCTGGGACAGTGTCAAAAATTAAATAGTAAATAGCCTACACCTAATAGGCAAACATTGTCCGGAAAATATAACTTGTCTAAATAATACAGAGACAATGACAATGAGACAATTATACACCAGCTCAAGAAAGTATCAGTAATATTATTAAATTAGGTAGGACTAAATACATCCTAAGATAAAACATCGCCTAAGTTTAACAGTAAATATTAAGCATATACTTATAATGATAGGCTTTGCCCGAAGTGGCTGAAAACTGGGATACGCAGCGCAACAGCATCAAACTACCTTGAATTTCTTCGCAATTAAAGGTTATGAATGGAATAATTACATCAGGTGCGACTGCGGTGCTGTCTGACCTGTGGCCCAAGATGTCTGACCTGTGGCCCAAGATGTCTGACCTGTGGCCCAAGATGTCTGACCTGTGGCCCAAGTTGTCTGTCAGTGAGTCAGCGAGTGAATCCGTGAGGAAGTCTGCTCGATTCTGCTCTTGGCCACAATAGGAATTAAGTGGTCCGGTAACAACACAGATTACCTGTCACGTGACCAGTTGCCAAGAAGACACACAAGCTTCTTACAGAGACTATTAAGCTGTAATTCTAACTTAATCGTTAACGCACAAGTATAAAACATTTATTATTTAATCAAGTCTCACATAAGCTGGATGTGTAACTAGAAAGCCAACCTACCAGGAGGTCGTTCCGAGGGTCAAAAATTTCGCTGCCCAGTCCTTAAATAGGCGTCCTGTGAATCAGGGCTTGATCAACCAGGCTGTTACTGCTGGCCGATCTCAATCCAATGTACGAACCACAGCCCTGCTGATCGAGCACTGACTTTGGGTGTCTGTCCAGTCCCCTCTTGAAGGCAGCCTGGGGTCTATTGGTAATTCCCCTTATCCATAGTGGGAGACTGTTGAACAGTCTTGGGCCCTAGACACTCTGTGTTTTCTCTTAATGTACTGATGGCGCCCCTGCTTTTCATTGAGGGGATGTTGTACCGTCTGGTTAATCTTTTGCTTTCGTAGGGAGTGATTTCTGCGTGCGGGTTTAAAGACCAGTGCTTCTAGAACATTCCAGATATAAATAATGATTCAGCTTTCTCGCTTGTATTCCAGGGAGTCCAGGTCAAGGGACAAAAGATAAGATAAGATAAGATTTGTTCGCATTTTTAACCCGGATGGTTAGCCATCCAGAATAACCCAAGAAGGTTAGTGCTTCATCGAGGACTGTTTGTCGTATTTCCATTAGGGTCCTTCAATCTTACCCCCCATGATTCGATCGACTCCAGTCGACCAACATCCAGGTACCTACTTGCTGCTAGGTGAACAGGGACAGCAGTAGTAAGGAAACATGACCAACATTTCCACCCTTGACGGGGATTGAACCACGGACATTCAGTGTGTGAGGCGAGAACGTTGCCAACATTCCCAGTAATTAAGGTGCTTGATCAGACTCGTGCAGTGAAAGTTTTCTGTTCATTCTCTAGATCTGTGAATTCAAATGCCTTAAATGGGAATATTAGTATTCAGCATTATTTCAGCTCAGAGAGAACAAATGACTTAAAAGGATCTTCATTAGCATGTTATCATTTGTTTTGAAAGTTCTCATTATCCGTCCTATCATTTTCCAAGCAGATGTGATAATGACACTATTGTGATCCTTGAAGGTGAGATCCTCTGACCCTCTATTGTGTGGTTACCTTGTAGTAGACTCCGTCCTAACTTTTATTTCTTCACGTTTTCCATAACGGATTGTCTATAGTAAACATAATATTATTTACCGTTGCCCATTGGAAAACTTGGCCTATATCCGCTTGGAAATTTACGGGGTCCTTGATGGATGACTCATGCACCTTTTATTATTATCTGCAAAAGACACGGTGGTATGGCTTACATCTCTGTCTATGTCTGATATGAGGATAAGGAACAGGATGGGAGCGAGTACTTTGCCTTGCGAAACAGAGCTTTTCACTATGACAGCCTCCGACTTAACTGTTTGCTATTACTCTTTGTGTTCGATTGGTTAAAACGTTGAAGATTTATCGGTCCACTTTTCCAGTTATTCCATCAACACGCATTTTGTGCACTCTACCTTACCATGGTTGCACTTGTCCAAGGCTTGTGCATAGCCTGTGAATATAATAGAGAGGATGAGTACAATTTAAGTATCGTTTATTAAGCATGAGTTCTTCTCCTATCAGCTGTCTGATCATTTATAAAGACTCAAGGATGCTTATTTGAAAAATAATATGGAAACAATACCAGCTTCCAGAATATGCAACAGCTAATGCTGCATAAGTATTTAACTTCATGTTTCCTAGCTTTCTTAGCATGTCCGATGACATGGCAACTGCAGGTTTACACAAAATGTTTATAGGTTGGTAACGTTTTTATAAGACATTCCATCATGTCATAATAGTTTAAGCAATGCTGTTGGCAACATTTGGAAAGACGCGACGGAAAGGTATCAACGATTTGGATTCAATAATAAACATAATAATAATAATAATAATAATAATAATAATAATAATAATAATAATAATAATAATAATAATAATAATAATAATAATAATAATAATAATAATAATAATAATGTATTATTCATATATCCACATGACACTTTGTATAACTTTCTCAGCCTTTTGAAAATTGTTAGTAGGGTTAAAATCTCTCCACATGAATTAACAGAGCAATATACTCTTGTCTAGTTCTAATGCTATATTTAAGTTGTTCTAATATTAGGTCAAGGGGTGTCCCAATTTTCCTAAAATAAAGTTTATTCCATTTTGGATTGAATTCTTATTTTGTAAGCTTATTTTAAATAAGATCATAATTTTTAAGATGATATAATGATTAGATTTTGCATAAAGTATACAAATTTTGCTACCGCTAATTAGTAATTCTTTTTCGTAATTGTTTTTCGTGTTTACTTGTCAGCAATATAAATTTATATATATGGCATTACTAGTTATTATTATCAGAAAAAAAAAATATTGCTGATTTTTAATATTTTTTATAAACATTTCAATTACACAAATTTAGTGATACTTTGATCATAAATGTTTGTATATTATTGATTAACATTTGTGGGATATTGTGTTAACGTTGGAATTATCATTATTACGGAAGCAAGAATTAGAATTTGATGCATTATAAGCACATAATACTTACTTTAAATACTAACTATCCTTAATATTATTTTTATTTATAATGAAATGTAGTATTTTAATTTATATTAAAAATATTATAAGAATAAAGAGTAATGATATAACTATTATCTGTGATATTAGTTACTTTTTGCTCTCATTATTAGTATCAGTTACAGGTAGTATATGTTCCATCAGTAACAAAAGTATTTTGTAAGTGAAGCAATAAAGTATAGTTGCAACAATTAACATGTTGCGTTTTGCAGCACTAACACTAGTGAATGCAACATCAATAGCAGTTGTGTGAGTTGCAGCAGTAGCAATAACGTATTTATCATGATATACAATGACGTAGTGGGGATTTTACTTATAAAATCCACAGTAGTTTATGTAGGTAGTTTTGTGCTATTACACAGAATGGGCTAAATTATTTGATTTTAGATTTATATTTCAATAAACTTTGTAGATACAGAATAGAGCTTCGTTTTTTTTCTTTCGTGCCCCATCCACCACACCCAGGGTGTCTTCCATAGTACTTGACCAACACCCAGGTATCAGTTCACTGCTGGTGGCCTGAAATAACACACCCTTGTACGTAAACAAATTTGTGTTTGTGTTTGGAAGCCGTAGGCGCTACCACAGAGTTACCAATCAGACAATTTTAGAGACACACACATTAACCAGCTATTTGTTCCAGATGTTCCAGTTGCACACATTGCACTGCAGTCGCATCTTGATCTGCACGACATTAAGGAGGGTATGGACGTGCATGTCACGTGCTCGGTCACAGCTGTCCCCTCCCCCACTTCCGTCCACTGGTACCACAATGTGAGTACCTATTTGACTTATTCATAACGTAATTAATATTTTATATGTCACATATTGACTGATATCATTAAATACCCACCATACCATTGTTATCCTGAGGAAGATACCATTCAACTTAAGGAAGATATGGAAAAATTAATGTCGTGGTTTAAACAGTGGCGGACGCAGATCAATGTGAACAAGTGTAGAGTCCAAATCCTTTGGAATGAATATAGTCCTTGAAGTTATAAGTTAGGTGAAGTAGAGTGGGTCATACAAAATGTGGAAAAAAATTAGGAGTCATGATAATCAGTAATCTGAAGCCAAGACAACAGTGACTATGCTTGCCCAATAACAGTGACTATGCTTGTCCAACAACAGTGACTATGCTTGTCCAACAACATTGACTATGCTTGCCCAATAACAGGAGTACAAAAATTATTTTACAGTTCTATACATCACTAATAAGTCCTCACTTAGAATATGCAGTTCAATTTTGGTCGTTATACTACAGAATGAATGAATATATATATATATATATATATATAAAATATATATATATATATATATATATATATATATATATATATATATATATATATATATATATGTCTGCGATTAGGTAAAACTGGTCAATTAGCAAGAACTCATCTAAAATTAAGTCCTTTCAAACATTTTCTCTTATACGTTTAAAGATATATTTTTTTTCATTTACGTTAATGTAAGAATTTATAATTTTGTACCAAGAGAAACTTTGAAAACCTACCTAACCTTATTACAACAAGCGCAATTTAATTTAGCCTAACCCAACTAAATATATTTTAGATACGTTAACATTAATTTAATAATAAACAAACACAATGAAATATATTTTTTTCGTTATGTTCAGAATGATTTTGGCGAAATTATTTCATACACAAATTTTCACTTGTCTTATATGGCAAGATGAGCCATGCTATTTAAGCCAAAATCGCAAGTTTTACCTAATCGGCACGACATATATATATATGTCGTGCCGATTAGGTAAAACTGGTCAATTAGCAAGAACTCATCTAAAATTAAGTCCTTTCTAAAATTTTCTCTTATAGGTTTAAAGATATTTTTTTTAATTTATGTTAATGTAAGAATTTATAATTTTGTACCAAGAGAAACTTTGTACCAAGAGAAACTTTGCTTGTTGTAATAAGGTTAGGTAGGTTTTCAAAGTTTCTCTTGGTACAAAATTATAAATTCTTACATTAACATAAATGAAAAAATATATCTTTAAACGTAAAAGAGAAAATTTTAGAAAGGACTTAATTTTAGATGAGTTCTGCTAATTGACCAGTTTTACCTAATCGGCACGACATTATATATATATATATATATATATATATATATATATATATATATATATATATATATATATATATATATATATATATATATATATAAGGTGAGTGGTGCGTTGAGGTATCTGTGGAGACAAAAAACGTTATCCATGGAGGCAAAGAAGGGAATGTACGAAAGTATAGTGGTACCAACACTCTTATATGGGTGTGAAGCATGGGTTGCAAATGCTGCAGCGAGGAGGAGGCTGGAGGCAGTGGAGATGTCCTGTCTAAGGGCAATGTGTGGTGTAAATATTATGCAGAAAATTCGGAATGTGGAAATTAGGAGAAGGTGTGGAGTTACTAAAAGTATTTGTCAGAGGGCTGAAGAGGGGTTGTTGAGGTGGTTTGGTCATTTAGAGAGAATGGATCAAAGTAGAATGACTTGGAGAGCGTATAAATCTGTAGGGGAAGAAAGGCGGGGTAGGGGTCGTCCTAGAAAAGGTTGGAGGGAAGGGGTAAAGGAGGTGTTGTGGGCGAGGGGCTTGGACTTCCAGCAAGCATGTGTGAGCGTGTTAGATAGGAGTGAATGGAGACGAATGGTTTTTGGGACATGACGATCTGTTGGAGTGTGAGCAGGGTAACATTTTGTGAAGGGATTCAGGGAAACCAGTTAATTGATTTAGTTGGACTTGAGTCCTGGAAATGGAAAGTACAATGCCTGCACTTTAAAGGAGGGGTCTGGGATAGTGACAGCTGGGAGGGACAATTCTCAGCTGTCGTATCTGAGCTCCTCTGCAAAGACAGTGATTATGTATGTGTGTGGTGAAAGTGTTGAATGATGATGAAAGTATTTTCTTTTTGGGGATTTTCTTTCTTTTTGGGTCACCCTGCCTCGGTGAGAGACGGCCGACTTGTTGAATATATATATATATATATATATATATATATATATATATATATATATATATATATATATATATATATATATATATGTATATATATATATATATATATATATATATATTATTGTGACACGAAGTGGTATTGAATAATAACAACACTGTGACTAGCCGAGGATTCGAACCCATGTAGTTTTGGCTCTGTCTCGTGGTGAGCGAAAATCACATGACGCCTTAACCCAATGAATCACATAATCTTCTAGGATTGAATGGTTCAGTGGGTTAAACTGTCATGTGATTTTCGCTCACCACGAGGCAGGGTCAAAACTACATGGGTTCAAATCCTCGGATAGTCGCAGTGTTGTTGTTGATTCAATACCACTCGTTCGTGGTCACAATAATATATATACTGCTTGTGGAGGCTAGTACACCAAACGTGGATAATAATGAAATTAGCTTAAAGTCACCCACACCACCGTATGTCCTCGGACCAAGAGTAACACACCTAGCGTGGCTGGGTGCTTGGTTCTTGTAGGATTGTGTGGTTCAGTGGGTTAAGGCGTCATGTGATTTTCGCTCACTACGAGGCAGGGCTAAAACTATATGGGTTTGAATCCTCGGCTAGTTGCAGTGTTGTTATTGATATATATATATATATATATATATATATATATATATATATATATATATATATATATATATATACATATATATATACAACATTGTATTCGCGCCACCGCTAGTATTCGGCTGTCAAGCCGACTCATCAGATACTGAAAACTCCTGCTGGCCCCTCCCCTGCTGGCCCCTCCCTCTCTCTCTCTCTCCTATAGTTCCTCACACTTCGGGCCTCTCTTATATTACGCTTACTTTCCATTTTGAATTTTTATTCACACAAAAATAAAAGATTTACTGTTAAGTAGACTACTGCATTATTAAAAAAAAATGGAATAAATAATATCAGCGCATTTGTGAAAGTATATTAGACGCACCAGTTGACGTGTATTGGACGCGTGACGTGATTTGTTTACTCTTGAACTTAAGCAAAAATCGAACACTTCCTCTACTTTGAGCTCAGTTTCAATGTACTTTTGTTCTGTAAACCATTCAAAATCATCTCTATTTCTGTAGCATATCTTTCATTCTATCAAATGAGACCAAGAAAACGAGAATACAATCATAAATACCATACGAAAATACACCGCAAAGTCACTGTAAGTGTACAACCACTGTGAGAAAATAGGAAAGCTTATTAAGACGAGTCTACACGTCACTGCTACCTCACAACACCTGTCTTTTTATGATGATTTAAGTAGGAACTCAGTGATCCGTGACACACAGCTACTATTCTGCCCCATTTTTTTTTTTTTTTATGTATTTTTAATTCTTCTCCAATTTTATTAATTATAAATGAATACAATTTGTGTAACCCAAAAGCAATATTCATATTATTTTCAAAACTATTTTTTTGAAACTTTATTCTATTATATTCCTGTCGACCATGGACTTGCTTGATACAACCTTCTCAGCCTTTTGAAAATCAATTGGATGGTTAAAATTTCTCACAAAACAGAGCATTAGAGTCTTGTCAAATTATAAGTGTTACCAACAGCAATGGGTCTGCTTTCCCCATCCTTCTTCAAAGCACATAATGAGGCTCCATAAAAGAGAGGTTTAATTTCTTCTGGAATCAGCCCAGCCAGAGAGTTGTTGACAAAGGTTGTTAACTCGGAGAGAAGAATTGATGCAGATGTCCCGGGTACTGGATTTACCATCTCTTTGAGGTGTTGTGGTCGAATTCCAGTGTAACTTCCTGCAGATCTTTTTGGAAATGACACTATCGCCTTATAGACTTCTGATTCTAGCAAAATTTATTGTCCAGTGATGAGGTCTTCCTCAGGGTTGTTGTTGTTGACGACTATGGTGTCCCTTGTTGGGTGCTTGTCTCTTAGTGCCTTCTTCGATTTTGTTGCTAACCTGTGAGCAAATTTTCTCGTTTTCAGTGGATGCTTTATTGGGTCTACCTTTGTGATTCCTGCGATGACGGGGCAGATGGACACAATTATCTGTTCTAGGGTAGTTGCGCACCGCCTTGATGACTGATGTGGTTAACAGTTTGCCGCGTCTTTCAGGAACTGCAAGACAGACATTGCCGAACAGAAGTAGGTTGCGCCATGCTTTAATGGTGCCTCGGGCTTCTAAGTTAGTGGAACCTCTATTCACCTGCTTATGAAGGTCTGTGAATTTCCCTGCCGCATATGGGCTGAAAGAAAAATGGCATGTGTGGGTGAAGGTCCATACCCTGGGTTGTTCATGGTGTGGGGTGGAGGAGAGCGTAGGCCTAGATCTGGTTGGCGGTCTCAAGTCCTCGTGGAAGGCTGGGGATGGAGGAGGTGGAGGTGGTGTTAAGAGTGATGAGGGTGAGGGAGTAGTGGAGGAGGGGTGATGACCTGCGGAGGCAGGCCTGGCAGAGTTGTCCACTCACTGCACTAAACGACACCTCACTATATATGACCTGACACTATACACTATACACAGGCCCCACTATAAACAATACACCGCTATACACTCTACACTATACACACTAGGTATTTTTTTTTTTTTTTTTTTTGCTGGAGAAAGAGTCATCTGATCGACGACAAATTCTCAGCTCAACTTTCATTTCCCGAACACAAGGTTCGCGGTGTGTTTTTTTTTTTTTTTTATAACACCAAATTAGTCATATTTTTTTCAAATAAAAAGTGATATTTTTTATATGTGATAACTGAAGAATGGGTCTTCCGACTATTTCAAATTACTAATGATGATGTGTTCTGTAAGAAGGATATTACCATAATAGTTTTGTTTGACTAGATGCAATTTCGTAATTTTTCTGCAACTGCAAAATATTTGGAGTGATTGGAATCAAATCCATTCATGTCATAGGAGGAGATCATTATGACTCAGGATGAAGCTGCTGGTCTGTTTACATGGGTCAAGAGTGTCACTACATGCTAACAACCTTACGTAAGTGACCATAGGTTCTTTCTGATGCTAACCACTAACTACAGCTCGTATATCACAACTGTTATTTAGTGAGACTACAAATTTTCTTCACTATGTAAGTATCCACAGAGGTATAGTGAGACTACGCTTTTTCTACAGCATCGATGAAACATTGGTCTCTCAGTATTACACCTCACACACTCCTATGTATGTCAGTAGGGAATAGGGAAATTATTTACAGAAGACTGTGTGACCCTACGGTAATGAGGACTCAGCCCTATAAATGTAACACTCCTTCACGCCTATCCTGCTCACCCTCATACTACAACTCCCTTATAAGTCCCTACCTTCTCTTCCTGAAGCAATAAATCCCTTACACCCTGCCTTTTTTTCCTTCCACTACAAATCTATATCGCCTTGTTCTCTTTCACACAATTCTCAACGCACCTTGCTATCTCACCCTTGCAACTCCACCAAACCTTACTTACTTTTCCATATACTACTTATACTCATTCACTGACTGCTTCACAACCTGCCTGCTCTCCTCACACTTCAGTTTCCCTTCACACTGCAGCTCCTTCACTCCCTGTCTTCTCTTCCTCACAGGAGAACCATCTTCGGGCCAACTCTAGCAGCGGGTTGTTATTGGGCAACACAAGTTTAGTTCTGCAGAAGGTGGAACGCCACTCCTCCGGCAGGTACACCTGCAGAGCCACCAACACGGAGGGTCAGGGCGTCTCCAAACCGATCTTGCTACACGTTAAATGTGAGTAAATTCTTCCACTTGTATCTATGTTTTATACACTGGATCTCAAAGATACATCAACAGTTGTTCAAAGGTTAATAATATACAATATTTTTTGAACACCTGTTGTCTCCCTCCATGGTACAGTGACCCGAAAAAGAGAAAACGCTTTAACCATCATTCATATAATTACTGTGTTGCCAGAAGTGCGTTAATAAGAGTTCAAATGACCCACTGTACTTCAACACCCACAATCCTCAGAGTGCAGGGACTGTAGTTATTATCTCCATAACTCAAATTCGGCTGACCAGCTTCCCTGAATCATTTCATTAATGTTACCATGCTCACACTCCAACAGCATGTCAACTAACACAATTCATTTGCCTTCACTTACTCCTTTCTAACTGGCTCATTCAATTCCGTACACTGTCCAAGCCTATAGCACTTAAAATCTTTTAACTCTTCCACCAGCTTTTCCTAGGAACAGCCCCTACCCCTCCTTCCCTCAAACCCAGATTTATAAATCCTTCTAGTCATCCTATTTTGCTCTATCCTCCCTAATTCTCCTCACCACCTCAACATTCCTTCCTCAGCCCTTTCAAAACTTTTTGGTTAACCCTACACCTTCTACTTTCCAAGTTCTTTATAAAATTCACACCACACATTGCCCACAAACACAACAACTCCGCTGTCTCCAACCTCCTCCTCGATAACCCAGGTTCTTTATTTCCCCATGGGTAGGATCCTTTGTCATTACATTTGCCTCACTGCACCTCCTAAATATCTGAACACATTACGTCCATATTCCCTCCCTCCAGTCTAATATCCACTCTTTCATTGCCATGATTTTTTTTATTTTATACATGTAATATTCTTCTTCTTCTTCTTCTTCTTCTTCTTCTTCTTCTTCTTCTTCTTCTTCTTCTTCTTCTTCTTCTTCTTCTTATTATTATTATTATTATTATTATTATTATTATTATTATTATTATTATTATTATTATTATTATTATTATTATTATTATTATTATTATTATTATTATTATTATTATTATTATTATTTAACACTGCTAACTGTGTCGTGCACACTTAGCCATCTTCTCTCCCGCTTTCCCCGACAAAGGCACCATCAGGTGTGACCACCCTCCATCCCGTGCACCACCCTCCAGCCCGTGCACCACCCTCCAGCCCGTGCACCACCCTCCAGCCCGTGCACCACCCTCCAGCCGTGCACCACCCTCCAGCCCGTGCACCACCCTCCAGCCGTGCACCACCCTCCAGCCCGTGCATCACCCTCCAGCCCGTGCACCACCCTCCAGCCCGTGCACCACCCTCCAGCCCGTGCACCACCCTCCAGCCCGTGCACCACCCTCCAGCCCGTGCACCACCCTCCAGCCCGTGCACCACCCTCCAGCCCGTGCACCACCCTCCAGCCCGTGCACCACCCTCCAGCCCGTGCACCACCCTCCAGCCCGTGCACCACCCTCCAGCCCGTGCACCACCCTCCAGCCCGTGCACCACCCTCCAGCCGTGCACCACCCTCCAGCCGTGCACCACCCTCCAGCCCGTGCACCACCCTCCAGCCCGTGCACCACCCTCCAGCCCGTGCACCACCCTCCAGCCCGTGCACCACCCTCCAGCCCGTGCACCACCCTCCAGCCGTGCACCACCCTCCAGCCCGTGCACCACCCTCCAGCCCGTGCACCACCCTCCAGCCCGTGCACCACCCTCCAGCCGTGCACCACCCTCCAGCCCGTGCACCACCCTCCAGCCCGTGCACCACCCTCCAGCCCGTGCACCACCCTCCAGCCCGTGCACCACCCTCCAGCCCGTGCACCACCCTCCAGCCCGTGCACCACCCTCCAGCCCGTGCACCACCCTCCAGCCAGTGCACCACCCTCCAGCCAGTGCACCACCCTCCAGCCCGTGCACCACCCTCCAGCCAGTGCACCACCCTCCAGCCCGTGCACCACCCTCCAGCCCGTGCACCACCCTCCAGCCCAGTGCACCACCCTCCAGCCCGTGCACCACCCTCCAGCCAGTGCACCACCCTCCAGCCGTGCACCACCCTCCAGCCCGTGCACCACCCTCCAGCCAGTGCACCACCCTCCAGCTCCCTGCGTGCACCACCCTCCAGCCCGTGCACCACCCTCCAGCCCGTGCACCACCCTCCAGCCCGTGCACCACCCTCCAGCCGTGCACCACCCTCCAGCCCGTGCACCACCCTCCAGCCGTGCACCACCCTCCAGCCCGTGCACCACCCTCCAGCCCGTGCACCACCCTCCAGCCCGTGCACCACCCTCCAGCCCGTGCACCACCTCCAGCCCGTGCACCACCCTCCAGCCCGTGCACCACCCTCCAGCCCGTGCACCACCCTCCAGCCCGTGCACCACCCTCCAGCCAGTGCACCACCCTCCAGCCCGTGCACCACCCTCCAGCCCGTGCACCACCCTCCAGCCAGTGCACCACCCTCCAGCCGTGCACCACCCTCCAGCCCGTGCACCACCCTCCAGCCAGTGCACCACCCTCCAGCCAGTGCACCACCCTCCAGCCAGTGCACCACCCTCCAGCCCGTGCACCACCCTCCAGCCCGTGCACCACCCTCCAGCCCGTGCACCACCCTCCAGCCCGTGCACCACCCTCCAGCCCGTGCACCACCCTCCAGCCCGTGCACCACCCTCCAGCCCGTGCACCACCCTCCAGCCGTGCACCACCCTCCAGCCCGTGCACCACCCTCCAGCCCGTGCACCACCCTCCAGCCCGTGCACCACCCTCCAGCCGTGCACCACCCTCCAGCCGTGCACCACCCTCCAGCCCGTGCACCACCCTCCAGCCCGTGCACCACCCTCCAGCCCGTGCACCACCCTCCAGCCAGTGCACCACCCTCCAGCCGTGCACCACCTCCAGCCAGTGCACCACCCTCCAGCCCGTGCACCACCCTCCAGCCAGTGCACCACCCTCCAGCCCGTGCACCACCCTCCAGCCAGTGCACCATCCTCCAGCCCGTGCACCACCCTCCAGCCCGTGCACCACCCTCCAGCCAGTGCACCACCCTCCAGCCCGTGCACCACCCTCCAGCCAGTGCACCACCCTCCAGCCAGTGCACCACCCTCCAGCCAGTGCACCACCCTCCAGCCCGTGCACCACCCTCCAGCCAGTGCACCACCCTCCAGCCAGTGCACCACCCCCAGCCAGTGCACCACCCTCCAGCCAGTGCACCACCCTCCAGCCCGTGCACCACCCTCCAGCCCGTGCACCACTCTCCAGCCCGTGCACCACCCTCCAGCCAGTGCACCACCCTCCAGCCCGTGCACCACCCTCCAGCCCGTGCACCACTTCCAGCCGTGCACACCCTCCAGCCCGTGCACCATCCTCCAGCCCGTGCACCACCCTCCAGCCCGTGCACCACTCTCCAGCCAGTGCACCACCCTCCAGCCCGTGCACCACCCTCCAGCCCGTGCACCACCCTCCAGCCCGTGCACCACCCTCCAGCCAGTGCACCACCACATCCACTCTGTATACTCCATGTGTTATTTTCTCTGTAATGGATAGAAAAAGCGACTGAATGGTAAAACACCTTAATATTAGAATGTCTCAGTTATTGTACTACACAAGTCTTTTTTATAAAGATGTCGGTGTTAATCAACATCTATTACGTCAGTGAGTGAGAGAGAAAGAGACAGACACAAAGAGAGAGACACCGTAAAATAATAAAATATCACGCAATCATCCATATAGACTTTAGATTTTAGAGATTTTAGGTTTGAAAGTCTATCGTCTACACGAGGATCATTAATACCGTATATAATCTGTTTACAACTTGTCAAGAACACTTTCATAATTTAAATACTCATTAAGGAAGATATATACCTCTTGGTTTATATATCCTATATATTCATTAAACAGGTCCTTAACATAAACAAAGTAAGCTAATATATAATACATAGTCATCGGTGGCTCATCTAGCTAAAAGAGCTAAACTTCTAGCTGACAAAATCAATATTCAGGGATTCCTGAACACCCACGACACCAACACCACTGCTACTGCTACTACTGTCAGTCACCCAGACGATGATGTCGAATCCTCATACATCGATACACCCGGTATCTTCTTCTGTACCACTGAACAATTTAGAGACACAATGCTGGCACAAGAAGTCCACTATCGACTCAAGCATGGAACTGTCAAGTTCACCTGCGACCCCAGGAACAAATGCTCACTAGAACAAGCATTCCAATTCCTCTCCTATCACCTCACCGATCTCACAAACACATTTGCAGTAGACCAAATCTCCAAGAAGAAGTTCAGAGCACTATAGAATGGTTCACCTGAACAATTCGCTGAGTAGAAGCTTCCCATCGACCACTCACTGAGAAGCTAAGTTTCCCCAACACTTTGCTATTTAGCTAAAGCTGGGGTGTGGCTCCAATCGACCCTGTTATCACTGCTTCCTTGGCCTTTCCTGACTTGCCTGTTGTTGCAGCCTCATCCAGCGTCCTTGCATCGTCAGCTGATCACCGCTGACATGCCTCCAAGACACTCCCTTCCCTGGGAGTCATCGACACCAAGCAAGACATAGACATCCCTCAAGACACTCCCATCCCTGGGAGCCAAGGCCGGGTCACCATTTGGAAAAGACCCGGGCCGGCAGTACCGGCAAACCTACAACAACAATACGAATCATTGCCTCTTTTACACCACTAATGTTATGACACATTCATTCATAACCACATTTCTCAATCGGCCCAAACTCGACTCATCTTCCATGCGGTCAACTGTACATAAGTAGACTGGATAAGCTCTCAGAGAGAGAAATGAGGGTTGTGACTCTCATGGTTACACAGAGAAAAAGAGTTATATGATGAAGAAATTAGCCTACAACAGTCAGAAATGAAACCGAACACTCTTGTATCAGGTATTCAGTAGGTGCTGGCAGGCCAGGTACGCCAGAGAAGCCTTTGACCTGTAACCAACAATCTACCGCACCGCCAGACCAACCAGAAGAAAATACCATTGAAGCCTTGCAGGTTTCCCCTTCCAACAACAACAAAAATATAATAATAATAATAATAATAATAATAATAATAATAATAATAATAATAATATAATAATAATTCATAATAATAATAATAATAATATTAATAATAATAATAATAATAATAATAATAATAATAATATAATAATAATAATAATAATAATAATAATAATAATAATAATAATAATATAATAATAATAATTATATATTATTATTATTATTATTATTATTATTATTATTATTATTATTATTATTATTATTATTATTATTATTATTATTATTATTATTATTATAGTTATAATTATTAGTATTATAATCTTTATTATCATTATCATTATAACTACTCATAATAATAAAATAAAAATACTACGACTACTACTACTACTACTAGAAGAAGAAGAAGAAAACAAAAAGAAGAAGAAAGAAAACAAAGGAGAAGAACAAGAAACCAACAACAGCAACGACAATAACAACATCTGAAGATTTTCACTTTAAGATATTATGCTCCTGTAATTATTCCCCTTATTTAGTAATTTCATACTTCCAGTATGTTGTATGCTAATTATTGTACAATTGTTGTACAGATTCACCAGTGTGTCGGCCAGGGCAGCGGTGGGTGTACGGTGTCGCACGCAACGAGATGATCCACGTGGCTTGCCAAGTGGATTCCCACCCAACACAAGTGTCCTTTAACTGGGTCCTGAACAACACCTCAGAGACCACTGACATCCCCGAGGCTCACATCACAGACAACCACACTCTCAGCATGGTGAGAAGATGTTGTATTCTGATAGTAAACAAAGATATTTTTTAAGCTGGCTTCCTGCTGGTTATTATATATGTATATGGTTCGTCGGGAGATTTTCTGCTTCTAAGCAAAGCACTTAGTTTCTCAGAGTTTAAGGACTACTAGCTGCTCGAGGGTCACTATTTGAGGTCACAGTTCACCTGCACACCACTTGTTAGGAATGTTTTAATTAGGGATTAAAGTGAACTGTCAGTGTATATTTACAAAGACAAACACCTGTCGGTCTTTGTTCTCTAAGAGACAAATATCTCTTGGTTTATACGCGCAAGATATATAATTCTCAGTGTATATACACTAATATATATGCAACTTGTGTCGTATGTGCACTGAGATATACAAACCTTACGACTATTAATCACTACAAGCAGAGTCAGTGGTGTTCAGGTCTCCTGGTGAACAGAAATATTTCTTTAGTAGATTTGTTGATGACAACAAAAACACAGATAAATTTAAAAATATTATAAATATCGCTTATATACAAATCATAACCTTTCTGAGGAAATTTATTTGTATATTTCCCCATTAAATGTACGTCACTTGACCATCCCTCAGATGTTTTTCTTTGAGTTACAAATTAAATTTCCCCTCTCAGATCCTGCTTATTTCCTTAATTTAGATTTCTCACTTGGATCCTGATCGGTAATTTACTTAATTCAAATGACTTTCCTAGATCTTGCTAGCTAAGACAGCTGAAAGATCCGTCACGCTAAGATACATAGCTTTTCCTCCCATATAGAGCTTCTTCTCCCACACAGATCTTGTTCTCCAGAATACGTTAGTTTTCCTACAAGTAGCTTGCTTTCTCCGTCAAATCTTTTCCCTTTAAGTTATCTACATGACCTTTCATTCTTTCTTACCCTTCTCAATGTAGCATTCTTCGCCTTCCGCTCTTGCATCTTCCTCGATAAATTAGTGTATTCAGCAGTTTATCCCAGACTTTGTTCCTGGATTTATTTACTGTCTCAGGTGCTGCACTTACAGTCAGTCATGGTTTTAAAGTTACTTTCGCAAGCTTCTTGGCTTAGTGTTCTTAAAATCCCCTTCACGTTGTTACGCATCTCAGATCTTGTCTTAAAAGGCACCTTCCTCAATGTCTTGCCTTTTATCTTGCTCATAAAATAATTAAATACATTATTCACTTAACAGCCAGAGAGTGTAGCTTTACGGGTGATGGGTACAGGTAATATATTATGTGATTAAAGATGTGGACATCATAATCAATACAGGGAGTAGTAGACGCATAGATACTGGTACAAATACTTATGAAAGCACAAGTTTAGATATGCGTAGATGGACAAACGGAGTCAGAGAACAAAGATCAATTCCACATACAGATAACATATAGAAATAGAGGAAGAAATAAAAATAAAAACAGGAACAGGTAGAGATCGTACTTAGGTTTGGTTCAACGTTTCATTAATAGCTTATGGCTCCAGGTCTTGCGAAGTATCTTATCTACATTTTGTTTGCAATGGAAGATCATGTGGTAAGGAAATCTGAGGTTGAAGATATTTCTAATCTTGTGCCTCCTTCAGGAATTTTGAGGCTAGAGAAACCGTTCTCTATTCTTGTTCCTCTTTCCGGAATTCAGAGGCTAAAGAAGACGTTCTTTAATATTGTACCTCCTTCAGGAATTCCGAGGTTGGAGAAGAAGTTCTCTCCCGTAATCTTGTTTCTCGATAAGGATTTCAGAGGATGAGGAAGACGTTCTCTACGTAATCTTCTTTCCTTCTTCAGGAATTCGTCATAACAGACCTGGAGAGTGTACAAAGAACTTTCACAGCACACATAAGTACAATAAAGCACCTAATTACTGGGAACGTTGAAGGTCATTGATCTGTATTCCCTGGAACGCAGGCGTGAGAGATACATAATAATATACACTTGGAAGGTCCTGGAGGGGTTGGTACCAAACCTGCACACGAAAATCACTCCCTATGAAAGCAAAAGACTCGGCAGGAGATGCAACATTACCCCAATGAAAAGCAGGGGCACCACGAGTACACTGAGAGTATGTAATAATATTGGTAGAATTACCGACAATATGTTAAGTAAAAGGACACAAATGCAACTAATGTGACATTTTATTGTGGCAACGTTTCGCTCTCCAGGAGCTTTTTCAAGCCGTTACAAGCGATACATGGACACAGAGCGTATATATATACTCTCAAAGTGAGGTGTAATACTAGTGGTGGTAGAAGTAGTAGTGATATAAGTAGTAGTAGTAGTAGTAATACAATAAGGTAGAACAATCAAATTGCACATGAGTAAAAGGTGATAAAACAAATACTTGGGTAGTATAACAATAGGTTACACAAATATTTCTGCTGGAGGTTGGAATAGAGAAGGCCTGCAGGAGTGTTCCGCATCTACGATGTGCTTGTGTTGTCACATTAGTTGCATTTGTGTCCTTTTACTTAACATACACTGAGAGACAACACCATAAGTGTCCTGTGCCCAAGACTGTTCAACTGCCTCCCAGCATACATTAGGGGGATTACCAATAGACCCCTGGCTGTCTTCAAGAAGGCACTGGACAGGCACATAAAGTCAGTACCTGACCAACAGGGCTGTGGTTCGTACGTCAGTTTGCGTGCGGCCGGCAGTAACAGCCTGGTTGATCAGACTGATCCACCATGTGGCCTGGTCTCAGACCGAGCCGCGGGGGCGTTAACCCCCGAAACCCTCTCCAGGTAAACTCCAGGTAAACACACTGAGTGTCTGGTGGACTTACCAGAGTAGCATCCTCGTTTGTGTTTTCTAATTATGGAGGGAGGAAAAGTGGTACAGTACAGGTGCAGGCAGAGGTACAGGTACAGCACAGGTGCAGGCAGAGGTACAGGTACAGCACAGGTGCAGGCAGAGGTACAGGTACAGCACAGGTGCAGGCAGAGGTACAGGTACAAACACAGGTGCAGGCAGAGGTACAGGTACAAACACAGGTACAGACAGAGGTACAGGTACAGAACAGGTGCAGGCAGACGTACAGGTACAAGCACAGGTACAGGCAGAGGTACAGGTGCAGGCAGAGGTACAGGTACAAACACAGGTGCAGGCAGAGGTGCAGGTACAAGCACAGGTACGGGCAGAGGTGCAGGTACAAACACAGGTGCAGGCAGAGGTACAGGTACAAACACAGGTGCAGGTAGAGGTGCAGGTACAAGCACAGGTACAGGCAGAGGTACAGGTACAAACACAGGTGCAGGCAGAGGCACAGGTACAGCACAGGTGCAGGCAGAGGTACAGGTACAAACACAGGTGCAGGCAGATGTACAGGTACAAACACAGGTGCAGTCAGAGGTACAGGTACAAACACAGGTACAGGCAGAGGTACAGGTACAACACAGGTGCAGGCAGAGGTACAGGTATAGCACAGGTGCAGGCAGAGGTACAGGTACAAGCACAGGTACAGGCAGAGGTACAGGTACAAACACAAGTGCAGGCAGAGGTTCAGGTACAAACACAAGTGCAGGCAGAGGTTCAGGTACAAACACAAGTGCAGGCAGAGGTTCAAGTACAAACACAGGTGCAGGCAGAGGTACAGGTACAAACACAGGTGCAGGCAGAGGTACAGGTACAAACACAGGTGCAGGCAGAGGTACAGGTACAAACACAAGTGCAGGCAGAGGTATAGGTACAAGCACAGGTACAGGCAGAGGTACAAGTACAAACACAAGTGCAGGCAGAGGTACAGGTACAAACACAGGCGCAGGCAGAGGTGCATGTACAAACACAGGTACAGGCAGAGGTACAGGTACAAACACAGGTGCAGGCAGAGGTACAGGTACAAACACAGGTGCAGGCAGAGGTACAGGTACAAACACAAGTGTAGGCAGAGGTACAGGTACAAACACAGGCGCAGGCAGAGGTGCATGTACAAACACAGGTACAGGCAGAGGTACAGGTACAAACACAGGTGCAGGCAGATGTACAGGTACAAACACAGGTGCAGGCAGAGGTACAGGTACAAACACAAGTGCAGGCAGACGTACAGGTACAAACACAAGTGCAGGCAGAGGTACAGGTACAAGCACAGGTACAGGCAGAGGTACAGGTACAAACACAAGTGCAGGCAGAGGTACAGGTACAAACACAGGCGCACGCAGAGGTGCATGTACAAACACAGGTACAGGCAGAGGTACAGGTACAAACACAGGTGCAGGCAGAGGTACAGGTACAAACACAGGTGCAGGCAGAGGTACAGGTACAAACACAAGTGCAGGCAGAGGTACAGGTACAAACACAAGTGCAGGCAGAGGTACAGGTACAAGCACAGGTACAGGCAGAGGTACAGGTACAAACACAAGTGCAGGCAGAGGTACAGGTACAAACACAGGCGCACGCAGAGGTGCATGTACAAACACAGGTACAGGCAGAGGTGGATGTACAAACACAGGTGCCGTCAGTACACTAAGAGGAAACACAGTAAATGTCAGAGACCCAAGACTGGTCATCAGTCTCCCGTCATACATAATAAGAATTACCAATAGACCTCCAGCTGTCTTCAAAAGAGAAATGGATAGATTCCTAAAGTCCGGAGCTGGTGGGTCGAGCTGGGGTTCCTACACTGAACTGCGAGATATTGAAAAGGTTTTCCTGTACCAAGATACCACAGTGTTGCTGTGTCAGCCAAGTATCATAATAGTGATCAATATGCAATACCAATTATTTGATGAATGGGCCACATATGCAGCACTTGGGTTACATTATTTCTCAAGCGTTTCACTTGCACAACAGGATTCCTCAGTCGAAAACAGGCCAATATAACACTGGCGATAGTAAAAGTAGCCTTGAGGTGATTAGTCCCTCAGTCTTCGAAGGATTTCACTCATACAAGAATAAAGCAGAGGCAAGTGGACTGACTTTATATGCTGGAAAGTAAATGAGGCAAAGCTGCTGGAGGAGACGTCGCAGGTGAGCTGGACCACTAGTTGAAGTAGGCCAAGCTAAACAAGTGTTCTTAGCAAAGGAGTTCTACAGCTCCATTTCAACATTGCTAAGCAAGGTACCAATGGATTTGTAGAACATTTATATACATAGAATTAACTGTCAATAAGCAGAAAATGAAAGGGAGATACACATCTAGCACTGGGGTGGCTCCTGCGACGACTAACAACGTTAAAAACAACACACTCCTGACGTGGGCCATTCGTACGCACGGCAGTTTAAATATCATGTCCGTAGTTAATAGGTAAGCAGCAAATTCGCTGTCATAATTACTGTTTATACACGCACATTGACGCTCAACATTCTCTAGCTGCTGCAACATTCAGTGCTATAAGCCTGCGAGCCAATTTGCCTTGCTTGCAGTGACTACGGTAGGTACTAGCTGGGCATGTTGATTGCTGCCTGTTTAATCAACCAGACCACAAACTCCTGTGAGGATGTAGAGATGAACTGGTGGGAAATGGCAGAATAGTCAACAAACACTACATGCGTGTGTGTGTGAGAGAGAGAGAGTTTGTGTGTGTGTGTGTGTGAGAGAGAGAGAGAGAGTTTGTGTGAGTGAGAGAGAGAGTTTGTGTGGTGTTTGTGAGTAGTGTGTGTGTGAGAGAGAGAGAGAGTTTATGTGTTTGTGAGTAGTGAGTAGTGTGTGTGTGTGTGTGTCTGTGTGTATGTACTCACCTATTTGTTCACCTATTTGTGGTTGCAGGGGTCGTGTCATAGGTCCTGGCCCCGCCTCTTCACTGATTGCTACTAGGTCCTCTCTCTCCCTGCTCCATGAGCTTTATCAAACCTCGTCTTAAAACTATGTATGGTTCCTGCCTCCACTACGTCGCTTTCTAGGCTATTCCACTTCCTGACAACTCTATGACTGAAGAAATACTTCCTAACATCCCTTTGACTCATAGGAGTCTTCAACTTCCAATTGTGACCCCTTGTTTCTGTGTCCCCTCTCTGGAACATCTTGTCTCTGTCCACCTTATCTATTCCTCGCAGTATTTTATATGTCGTTATCATGTCTCCACTAACCCTCCTGTCCTCTAGTGTCGTCAGGCCGATTTCCCTTAACCTTCCTTCGTAGGGTAATCCCCTTAGCTCTGGGACTAGTCTTGTTGCAAACCTCTGCACTTTCTCTAATTTGTTGACGTGCTTGACCAGGTGTGAGTTCCAAACTGGTGCTGCATACTCCAGTATGGGCCTGACGTATATGGTGTACAGAGTCTTGAATGATTCCTTAGTGAGGTATTGGAATGCTATTCTTAGGTTTGCCAGCCGCCCGTATGCTGCAGCAGTTATCTAACGTTGGGGTTGGGAAAGTGGGAGATCTGATGGGAAACTATGGGTGGTTGTGTTAAGGTGGAGTTTGTAATGAGGTGGGTGGAATCATTGGGTATGGCATGTGTGTTTTGGGTTAGATTGTTTGGTTGCATTGGGGTTGTCCAGGTTGGGGGACATCTGAAGGTGGTTGTATTAGAGCTTCCTCCTGAGTCTGGGTTCTCCTGTCCATCTATCTTTCCTCCTTTTGTCTCTGTACCCTCTCTTTCAGTTTCTGTCTTTCTTCCCGTGTTCTGTCGCGGTCGAGATACACCCTCCGGTACTCTGACATATCCCTTAGTCTTGCTTTCTCCTGCAGGATCCTGTTTCGAGTCAATTCTGCTTTGAAAATTACTTTGACTGGTGTGTGTGTGTGGGAGAAAGGGGCGGCAGACAGAGCTGGGTAAATAAGCAAAAGGAACTTTAATATCCATAATTATTTGCAGCCAAATAATAATTTCCCTAAAGATGAAAGACTATTTTCTCCTGTACAGCCACACTGAATCTCACTACTATATATAAAGGTAAAAATCTCCCGTAGAAAATCGGAAATCATTGTGGAGTCATAAAGTCAATGATTCTTGTTAGACGATGGATAATCTGAACTTGAGGTGCCACTTATAGAGTCTGGACTTCTTAACTTGTATTGTTGAAAACTTCTCGACTGTTGACTGTTAATAAAGACTACAAAAGAGATTGATATAAATTATCAGTGTATAATTACTGATAGTTATACACCTCTCACGGTATCGCACAGAGACTTAGACCATGCAGTGTACATGACGAAATATTTACTGTTTTTTGGTGAATATAATCTAATAAGCACCACACGGTTTCACGCTTATACACTGAAAGTCACACATCAGTCAATGTACATTCACTGAACGAAAGAGCATTCAGTGCATATTAACCGAGCCATATAATTTTTTCGGTGCATGTAAACAAAGAGATATTGATCTCTCGATTTAAACCGCACGGTGTTATACATTGAATAACGAGCTGCTCTTGCTGTTTCTTTATGTATTTAATCTGGGAGAAATTCGTTACTTAATTTCCATAAACAGAGAGACATACCTAACAGAAATTGTCCTCTCAGAGATATTCGCTAATTCGTGTATATACAATGAGAGACATACAGCTTTCGATGCATTCAAACTGAGAGATGTACACTACTCGGAGTACAAACTGAGAGATGTACACTACTCGGAGTACAAACTGAGAGATGTACACTACTCGGAGTACAAACTGAGAGATGTACACTACTCGGAGTACAAACTGAGAGATGTACACTAGTCTGAGTACAAACTGAGAGATGTACACTACTCGGAGTACAAACTGAGAGGTGTACACTACTCTGAGTACAAACTGAGAGATGTACACTACTCGGAGTACAAACTGAGAGATGTACACTACTCGGAGTACAAACTGAGAGATGTACACTACTCGGAGCACAAACTGAGAGATGTACACTACTCGGAGTACAAACTGAGAGGTGTACACTACTCTGAGTACAAACTGAGAGATGTACACTACTCGTAGTACAAATTGAGAGATGTACACTACTCGGAGTACAAACTGAGAGATGTACACTACTCGGAATACAAACTGAGAGATGTACACTACTCGGAGTACAAACTGAGAGATGTACACTACTCGGAGCACAAACTGAGAGATGTACACTACTCGGAGTACAAACTGAGAGATGTACACTACTCGGAGTACAAATTGAGAGATGTACACTACTCGGAGTACAAACAGAGATGTACACTACTCGTAGTATAAACTGAGAGATGTACACTACTCGGAGTACAAACTGAGAAGTGTACACTACTCGGAGTACAAACTGAGAGGTGTACACTACTCGGAGTACAAACTGAGAGATGTACACTACTCGGAGTACAAACTGAGAGGTGTACACTACTCGGAGTACAAACTGAGAGATGTACACTACTCGGAGTACAAACGACTCTGTATATCACCACATTTGGGCTTCTTGGTGTATATACCGATATTCCCTACACGGTGTATATAATACATTGATTGATATACACAACTCGAAGTATATATGATTTCTGCTATATATACACTGAGAGATATTCACAACTTTAGTGTATATGCACACTAATCGGTATATATATGACTGTCAGTTTATTTGCACTGAGAGATATACACTATACGGTGTAAATACGACGTTGGTGTATACTCATACACGGGACGAAAAGCACTTCTCGGTGTCGTGGTTAACAATATCTTGTATACACACTGTGAGTTGTTGCTTACCGGCAGTTTAAGATCAGTGGGAATACCGGGAAAAATTATTAGGCATTTGTTCCAAAACCATTGTATGTGTATGTGTGTGTGTGTGTGTGTGTGTGTGTGTGTGTGTGTGTGTGTACTCACCTAGTTGTACTCACCTAGTTGTGGTTGCAGGGGTCGATTCATAGTTTCTGGCCCCGCCTCTTCACTGGCCGCTACTGGGTCACTCCCTGCGCAATGAGCTTTATCATACCTCTTCTTAAAGCTATGAATGGAACCTGCCTTCACTACATCGCTTCCCAAACTATTCCACTTCCTGACCACTCTGTGACTGAAGAAATACTTCCTAACATCCCTGTGATTCATCTGAGTCTTCAACTTCCAACTGTGTCCCCTTGTTGCTGTGTCCCATCTCTGGAACATTCTGTCTCTGTCCACCTTGTCAGTTCCTCTCAGTATTTTACATGTCGAAATCATGTCCCACCTATCTCTCCTGTCCTCCAGTGTCGTCAGGTGGATTTCCCTTAACCTCTCCTAGTAGGACATACCCCTTAGCTCCGGGACTAGTGTTGTTGCAAACCTTTGCATACTTTCCCTAGCTTCTTTACGTGTTTGGCTAAGTGTGGGCTCCAAACTGGTGCTGCATACTCCAATATGGACCTAACATACACAGTGTACAGGGTCCTGAACGATTCTTTATTAAGATGTCGGAATGCTGTTCTTAGGTTTGCTAGGCGCCCGTATGCTGCAGCAGTTATTTGGTTGATGTGCGCCTCTGGAGATGTGCCTGGTGTTATACTCACCCCAAGATCTTTTTCCTTGATTGAGGTTTGTAGTCTCTGGCCCCCTAGACTGTACTCCGTCTGCGGTTTTCTTTGCCCTTCCCCAATCTTCATGACTTTGCACTTGGTGGGGTTGAACTTCCGGAGCCAATTGCTGGACCACTTTTGCAGCCTGTGGGTGTGTGTGTGTGTGTGACTGTGGACTCAATTGTACTCACCAAATTGTTGTTGCAGAGGTCGATTCACAGCTCCTGACCCAGCCTCTTCACTGGTCGCTGTAGGTCCACTCTCTCCCTACTCCCTGAACCTTGTCGTACCTCTTTTTAAAGCTATGTATGGATCCTGCCTCCACTACCTCACTCTCCAGACAATTCCACTTCCTAACGACTCAATGACTGAAGAAATACTTCCTAAAATTCCTGTGACTCATTTGAGTCTTCAACTTCCAACTGTGACCCCTTGTTGCTGTGTCCCATCCCTGGAACATCTTGTCTCTGTCCACCTTGTCAATTCCTCTCAGTATTTTATATATTGTAATAATATTCCCCCTCTCTCCCCTGTCCTCCAGTATCGTCAGATCGATTTCCTTGAATCTCTCCTCGTAGGACATGGCCTTAGCTCATTGCAAACATTTGCACTTTTTCTAATTTCTTGACGTGCTTGACTAGGTATGGGTTTCACACTGATGCTGTGTATTCTAGTGTGGGCCTGACGTACACTGTGTACAGTCCTGAATGATTCCTTACTGAGGTACCGGAACGCTATTCTTAGGTTTGCTAATCGCCCAAAAGCTGCTGCAGTTATTTGGTTGATGTGCGATTCAGGAGATGTGTTTACGAAAAAAAAGGTTGTTGTGTCGTCCTTGCTGGCAGGGTAGCAATGATAAGGCTTCTGAGGCTTCTTTCTTTATTGAGAGATCGTGGGGTACACAGGCAGTGTGTTTGTGCCCATGGCCCGGAGGGGCCATGCCCAGCGAGAGAGAGAGGAGTAGGCCTTGTTTACTCTCGGAGGCCTGGACGAGAAGTGAGAGAGAGGCAGGGTGGGCAGGCTGGTATGCCCACCGGCTTGCACTCTGGGGGAAACTATGGGAACTAGCCATGTAGGCTTACTGGTGCTCGACCACCTACCCATGGTCGACCCTGACCATGACTGGCTGAAAAAAAAACTCGGTCTCTCTCTCGCAGGAACAGGGCACAGAACACAAAATAAAAACATGTATACATACATATGTGGACATGGAAAAAAAAACTTTCTACAGAGAAGAAAGAAAAAAAACGTGTGCTTCGTGATCTAAGGCAGTGAGTGTCAATGGGCATCATTGCACGCCTTCCTGCCTCTGAACAGATATTGCAACACAGGAGACATCGCTGAGGCTGAGCTGTGGTGTAACAGGGTACAGTCTCCTCTGGGACGGTGAAGCAGTCATCGTAGTAGTCGTTGCAGGGTTCACTCATCCTGGGGCACAACCTGCTGGTGCCCTCAAGTGAAGCTTCGTCAGTAATCACAACTGGGTAGGACTTCTTCAGGCAAGCAACTCAGGAGGACATTTCTCAACTGGTACTGTCCCTGGGGCTGTCACTGAGTGGTGTGTGAGTGACACAGTGGGGTGCGAGTGACACAGAGGGGTGTGAGTGACACAGCGGTGTTTGAGTGACACAATGGTGTGTGAGTGACACAGTGGGGTGTGAATGATACAATGGTGTGGAGTGAGTCGTGACAGTGACGACTCGGCGAAACATCTGGAGGTGGTAACAGCATAAACCTAACTGCAGTGAGTGGGCTAGCAGTCAAAGTGACATCATCTTTGTGCAGGCTGCTCACTGAAGCTGTGACACGAGGCTGACAGTCACCTGCCGACAGGACAGGGCTACTGCAGCTTGACGAGTGTCATTCTCTCGACAGTTGGAGTTACAGCAGAGGATGGTCTAAGCGTCTGAGGACGCTTAGACCATGAACTCTGATGGTCTAGGAGGTGAAGTGGAAACGAGTCTTGATGGGAGAATCGCCGCGGGTACAATTCAGCAGGGCATCACGAGCAGCGAACATAAAGAGCTTTCTGTACATGGGGCTCAGACCCTCGTAACTGATGGATGAACTGGCTAATGTCAGCTGACAAGGCACGGGGTCACACCGGTGACAAAGTAACACACACGGGTGACAAAGTAACACACACGAGGTGCTACACTGGTCTGGGCACAGAACATACTGTGTTCCACATACAGCTGTGCTCAAGACTACACAGGACACACGGAAAGCTGCACACACCTACTGCACATGCGGTACATGTGCAAAAATCGACACTAAGCCATACACAAACATGTGAGAACACTGATTAAGAGGAAATAATTAAAACACAACATATATCTTCTCTCAAACTTCTTGACAATACTGAAAATAAAATGCTCACTGTGAAAACAGAACACGTGATATTATGTGGTGATGTCAGGCGTGATATCGTGAGGTGACATCATGGGGTGACATCAAGAGGTGACGTAAGCATATGTCCAGGGTGACGTCGTGGAGTGACGTCGTGAGGGATGTCATGGGGTAACATCGCGAGGTGACATCAGGCAACATCGTGGGTGACATTGTGAAGTTGGGGCATCATGGATGATGTCAGCAGCATGGTAATATCATGGGTTGATGCGGGAAGCAGACCACAACATGGCTTGGGTGGTCTGGCTTGGTAACCCACGTGGCTTCGTCACACCCCAAGTAGCTTGCTCCACATGGCTTCGAGTTACTTCGGGCACTCGAATACACAGCTCTGGCAAAGAATTCGGAGAGAATTCACAGGAATACAGCAGAGGGAGTGAGACGGTGAGTGGTGTGTGTGGTGGAGTGAGTGGGTGAGTCAGGCGAGGAACTCCGGTCCGCTTCCTCCTCCCTACCCACAACTTGGGAAAAAACCCTCACACTGGACACATAAATCACCACAAACTCACCTCTGACTTGCTGAATTAGCCATGCTGAGCTGAGAACAACAGCAGACCCATACAGGGGATGCTGAACACATGACTCGAGAAACAGCATGGGGCACTGTGAAGTTCCAGGTGATGCCACTTATACTTCTCGAAGAAATTCGGCGAATTTCGGCTAAATCCTGCATGTACCTGTGTCTGGATGCTGAGACTTGCAGACACATCAGGATAACTCGTTGAGAGACGGATGCTTCTTGTGTAGAGTGATGAAGTAAAGACAACTTCATTGCCCTTCCTTCCTCTCTCCGGGCAAACACATCTGCTGCGACCACCGTTTCCACCATTGTTTACGAAAAAAGGTGCTCGGTATTATACTCACCCCACTATCCTTCTCCTTGAGTGAGGTTTGCAGTCTTTGCCCCCCTAAACTGTACTCTGTCCACGGTCTTCTTTGCTCTTCCCCAATCTTCATGACTTTGTACTTGGTGGTGTTAAACTCTAGGAGCCAGTTGCTGGACCAGGCTTGCAGTCTGTCCAGATCCCTTTGTAGTCCTACCTTTTCATCATCCGACTGAATTCTCGTTAGATTCACATCGTCTGCAAAGACGGACACTTCTGAGTCTATCCCTTTTGTCATGAAATTCACATATAACAGAAACAGCACCAGTCCTAGGACTGACCCTTGTGAAACCCTGCTCGTCACAGTCGCCTACTCTGACACCTCTTCACGTACCATGACTCGTTGTTGCCTCTCTCAGTTATTCTTTAATCCATTGCAGGCCTTCTCTATTATACCTGCCTGATTCTCCAGCTTTTGTACTAATCTCTTGTGTGGAACTGTCAAAAGCCTTCTTTCAGACCAAGGAAATGCAGTCTTCCCACCCCTCTCTCTCTCTTACCTTACTGCTGTCACCTTGTCGTAGAACTCCAGTAGGTTTGTGACACAGGATTTTCCTTCCTTGAAACTGTGCTAGTTGTTATGAATAAGCTCATTCCTTTCTAGGTGCTCCACCATTCTTCTCCTGATAATTTTCTCCATGATTTTACATACTATATATGTCAGTGACACTGGTCGGTAGTTTAATGCTGTGTGTCTATCTCATTTTCTTTAAAATGAGACTACGTTTGCTGTGTTCCACACTTCATGTAGTCGCCCTGTTTCGATAGATGTCTTGAAGATTGTTGTTAGTGGAACACAGCACCTCTGCTCTGTGTTGTGTGTGTGTGTGTGTGTGTGTGTGAGTGTGTGTGTGTGTGTGTGTGTGTTTCCATCCACTGGGTGGTGAGTCGTGATACTGTAGTAGAGGTCTTGACCAGCCAATTTTTGGAACTCACTTGATTATCTCTCATTTGTGACGTCTCGGGTGTGGCGTATCACTGAGTTTTTGTAATCTGTTATTTCTCGCCCTACGAGTGATGCTCGTGCAGATTGCAACGCTTTATGGAGTTGCTTAGTCACCTCTTGCCAGACGTGTTAGGGTTAATTTATTTTATATTTTTAACTGTGGTTAAACTTGTGGTTCTATGTTTTTGTATAGATTCTAAGCAATATAATAAAATAATTCAGACTGCAGTATAATGATGTCACTTGTCTCACTGCCCCTACCTATACCCCCACACCCGCACCCACACCCGCACCCACACCCTCATTCGTATCCCCACCCACTCCCACGCCTCTCCCAAACCACACTTCCCCACTTAAGAAAATGAAGCCACATTGCACAGGTTAATTTCACCCTTAATGTGCAACTTAAATTGCTTAGGTAAAGCATGGCCCAGCCCTGAGTGTTTTAGTGTAAGATATTGTGGTGTTTAGTACAAGACTTTATGGAAGGAGATTACACAGTCTCCTCACGTGGCTCTCACAACAACAGCTGTAATGTGTGTGTTTTTGTGTCTGGGGATAAGCAGGGAGTGTATGGGAGAAGTTGAAGTATATGGGCGAAAGGGAGTGGCATATCTGAGAGGGAAGTGGGTGTGGGAGATAAGGAGAGGTATTAGGGAGAGGAAGGGGAATGTGAGGAAGTGATATGGGTGTGGAAGAGATTGAAGAGTGTTGGGAGTACAGGTCACGGGGAGAGTAAGAGAACTGGGGAGAGAGTGGAGTGTTGGGGAGAGGAAGATCCGTTTGGGAGAGAGAGAGATGCTTGGGAGAGAGAGAGCTGTGAGGGCAAGAAAGCTGTGTTTTGCAGCAGTATAAATATGTGGGAGAAAGAAGAATGTGGGAGAAAGGGAGTGTTGTGGAGGAGGGGGGGGGGAATATAGTGACAGGGGTATTTTAGAGAGAAAGGGGTTTGGGGAAGAGTATTAGCAAGAGAGAAGGGTGTTGGGATAGGCTGGTTGTTGGAGGGGTGTGGGGGAACTTGACGGATGTGTAGATGGAGGGATATAATGGAGAGGATAATTGTGTGAGACAGAGGGAGAGATGGGGAAGGGAGGAGTGGTGTGGGAGAGAGGAAAGAGTGTGTGGGGGATAAAGAAGGGGTATGAGGTTGTGGGACGGATGTGTGGGAGAGAGATAAGAGCACGTGAGAGAGAGATAGAGAGTATTATGGAAAAAGAGGACGTGAAGACGATAAAGGAACGTAAAAGAGAAGGAGCAGAGTGAAGAGAGAGTTGTGTTGTAGAGAGAGAGACTAGGGGTGAAGGGGATAGGTAGAGAGAGTGTGTAGGGGAAAGTGGGAAGTTTTGGAGTAGGAGCGGTGTGTAGGGGGAGGAGGGGAGTAAGAGAGAGGGAGGGAAGTAGAGGAGGCGGAGGGCTATGGGGGATTAGGTTGTGGTGGAGAGAGAGAGGTGTGGAGGAGAAAGAGGGGTGTGAGGGAGAGGGAGGGGTGTGAAGGAGAGGGAGGGGTGAGGGGAAGAAGAATAGGATGTTGGAGACAGGGAGAAGGATGGGGAAGAGGGACTATTGTGGGGAAGAGAAATTTGAGTAGTGCTTGTGTTGTCCGACACAATTTCATCACACCAGCTCCTAATCACACATTACCACTTACATACCTTACCATCACTTACTGCACATCATCTCCAACATCATACTCACTAGCATCACTCTCCCATCACTCTCCTAACATCCTTCCTACACATCTACTCCTCCTACACATCCTCTCCTACACATCACTCTCCTAGCACATCACTCTCCTAGCACATCACTTCCTAACACATCACTCTCCTAACATCCTTCCACACATCACTCTCCTAACATCACTCCACTCACTCTCCTAACACATCACTCTCCCTACACATCACTCTCCTAACACATCACTCTCCTAACATCACTCTCTACACATCCTCCTAACACATCACTCTCCTAACATCACTCTCACCTCTCCCTAACACATCACTCTCCTAACACATCACTTCCTACACTACTCTTAACATCACTCTCTACATCCTTCCTGATCATTCACATCATTCTACAATCCTCTCCATGCACATCACTCACTACACATCACTCTCCTAATCACACTACACTCCTCCCTAACACATCCTCTCCTAACACATCACTCTCCTAACACATCACTCTCCTAACACATCACTCTCCTACACATCACTCTCTAACATCACTTCCTAGACATCACTCTCCTAACCATCACTCTCCTAGCACATCACGTCCCTAACAATCACTCTCCTAGCACATCACTCTCCCTAACACATCACTCTCTAACATCACTCTTAACACATCACTTCCTAGCACATCACTCTCCTAACACATCACTCCCTAACACATCACTCTCCTAACAATCCTTCTACACATCACTCTCCCTAACACATCACTCTCCCTAGCACATCACTCTCCTACACATCACTCTCCTAACCATCACTCTCCCTAACACATCACTCTCCTACACATCACTCTCCTAACACATCACTCTCCTAACACATCACTCTCCTAACACATCACTCTCCCTAACATCACTCTCCTAACACATCATCTCACTCACATCACTCTCCTACACATCACTCCTAACACATCACTCTCCTAACACATCACTTCCCTAACACATCACTCTCCTAACACATCACTCTCCTAACACATCACTCTCCCTAACATCACTCTCCTAACATCCTCTACCTAGCACATCACTCTCACTAACACATCACTCTCTAACACATCACTCTCCCTAACAATCACTCTCCTAACACATCACTCTCCTAACACATCACTTCCTAACACATCACTCTCCTAACACATCACTCTCTAACACATCACTCTCCTGACATCACTCTTTAACACATCACTCTCCTAACACATCACTCTCCCTAACACATCACTCTCCTAACACATCACTCTCCTAACAATCACTCTCCAACACATCACTCTCCCTAACACATCACTCTCCTACACATCACTCTCCTAACACATCACTCTCCTAACATCACTCTCACTACACATCACTCTCCCTAACACATCCTCTCCTTACACATCACTCTCCTAACACATCACTCTCCTAACACATCACTCTCTAACACATCACTCTCCTAACACATCACTCTCCCTAGCACATCACTCTCCTAACACATCACTCTCCTAACACATCACTCTCCTAGCACATCACTCTCCCTAAACATCACTCTCCCTATCACATCACTCTCCCTAACACATCACTCTTCCAAACACATCACTCTCCCTAACACATCACTCTCCCTAACACATCACTCTCCCTAACACATCACTCTCCCTAGCACATCACTCTCCCTAGCACATCACTCTCACTAACACATCACTCTCCTAACACATAACTCTCTAACACATCACTCTCCTAGCACATCACTCTCCTAAACATCACTCTCCCTAGCACATCACTCTCCTAGCACATCACTCTCCTAACACATCACTCTCCCAAGCACATCACTCTCCTAACACATCACTCTCCCTAACACATCACTCTCCCTAACACATCACTCTCCCTAGCACATCACTCTCACTAACACATCACTCTCCCTAACACATCACTCTCCCTAACACATCACTCTCCCTAGCACATCACTCTCCCTAACACATCACTCTCCCTAACACATCACTCTCCCTAACACATCACTCTCACTAGCACATCACTCTACCTAGCACATCACTCTCCCTAACACATCACTCTCCCTAGCACATCACTCTCACTAACACATCACTCTCCCTAACATCACTCTCACTAACACATCACTCTCCCTAACACATCACTCTCCCTAACACATCACTCTCCCTAACACATCACTCTCACTAGCACATCACTCTCCCTAACACATCACTCTCCCTAGCACATTACTCTCCCTAGCACATCACTCTCCCTAACACATCACTCTCCCTAACACATCACTCTCCCTAACCCATCACTCTCACTAACACATCACTCTCCCTAACACATCACTCTCACTAACACATCACTCTCCCTAACACATCACTCTCACTAGTCATCACTCTCCCTAACACATCACTCTCCCTATCACATCACACTCCCTAGCACATCACTCTCCTTAGCACATCAAACTCTTTAGCACATCACTCTCCCTAACACATCACTCTCTCTAAAACTTCACTCTCCCGAACACTTCTCTCTCCCTAAAATCTCCCACTCTCTAACACCTCCCTCATAATAAGAACATAAGAACATAAGAAAGAAGGAACACTGCAGCAGGCCTATTGGCCCATGCGAGGCAGGTCCAAGTCTCCCACCGGCTTAAGCCAATGCCCCGACCCATCCAGGTCAGGTTACATTCACTTAAGGAAGGAGCACGGCATCTGACCTAGTAGCACAAGCTAGTCAGGACCAACTCACACCCACCTACACAACGTTTTAGCCTCTATAACTGTACTCGGGAGTTTGTTCCACTCATCGACAACTCTATTACCAAACCAATGCTTTCCTATATCCTTATTGAATCTGAATTTATCCAACTTAAAGCCATTGCTGCGAGTCCTGTCAATACTAGATATTTTTAGCACTCTATTTACATCCCCTTTATTTATTCCTGTTTTCCATTTATACACCTCAATCATATCCCCCCTAATTCTACGCCTTTCTAGAGAGTGCAGATTCAGGGCCCTCAGTCTATCCTCATAGGGAAGATTTCTGATACATGGGATCAACTTAGTCATCCTCCTTTGTACGTTTTCCAGAGCATTTATATCCATTCTGTAATACGGTGACCAAAACTGTGCAGCATAATCTAGATGAGGCCTAACCAAGGATATATAGAGTTGAAGATCAACCTGAGGACTCCTATTATTTATGCTTCTTGATATGAAGCCAAGGATTCTGTTCGCTTTATTGCGAACACTTATGCACTGCTGTCTTGGTTTTAGATTACTGCTAACCAGAACTCCTAAATCCTTTTCGCAATCAGTAGTATTAAGATCTACATTATTTAGTTTATATGTGGCATGGTTATTGTCCTGTCCAATATTTAGAACTTTGCATTTATCTATATTAAACTGCATCTGCCACTTCTCCGACCACTGCATCAGTCTATTTAAATCTTCCTGGAGTGCTCTAATGTCCTCATTTGAATGAATTGGACGGCCTATTTTGGTGTCATCGGCAAACTTGTTTATGTCGCTATTTATTCCCTCATCTATGTCGTTTATGTAGATTGTGAACAACAAGGGGCCCAATACTGACCCCTGTGGAACACCGCTTGTGACACTTCCCCACTCTGATTTCTCCCCATTTATGCAAACTCTCTGCTGCCTATTTGTCAACCATGCCTCTATCCAGGAAAAAATTTCTCCTCCTATTCCTTGTGCCTTAATTTTCCTCAATAGTCTCTGATGTGGGACTCTATCAAAAGCCTTACTGAAGTTCATATACACAATATCATATTCATTACCATGATCTACCTCCTCAAATACCTTAGTGAAAAAAGTTATTAAATTTGTAAGGCAGGAACGCCCTTTTGTAAAACCGTGCTGAGATTCATTGATTAATTTATGCTTTTCAAGATGGCTACGAATTGCCTCGGCTATTATTGATTCCATAAATTTTCCCACTATGGAGGTTAGGCTTATTGGTCTATAGTTCGAAGCTAAGGACCTGTCTCCTGCTTTGAAAATAGGTATTACATTTGCAATTTTCCACTTATCTGGCACCATGCCAGTTTGCAGTGATATGTTGAAAAGATTAGCCATAGGTTTGCTAAGCTCCTCTTTACATTCCTTTAGAACCCTTGCATACAGTTCATCAGGGCCTGGTGATTTGTTAGGTTTTAATTTATCTATTTGTCTAAGGACCATGTCTCCCATCTCTAACAACTCCCTCATAATAGCTGGATCTACTCTCCCACTCTCTAACAACTCCCTCATAATAGCTGGATCTAATCTCCCACTCTCTAACACCTCCCTCATAATAACTGGACCTACTCTCCCACTCTCTAACACCTCCCTCATAATAGCTGGATCTACTCTCCCACTCTCTAACACCTCCCTCATAATAGCTGGATCTACTCTCCCACTCTCTAACACCTCCCATGTCTCCACTAACACCACTCCTCTCTCTATCACTAACACCTCCCACTCTTTCGCCTACTCCTCGTTTCATTGTACTAATACATTATTTCCTCTCTCAACAGCTGACGTACACGCCCCACACACAGATGGACTATGGTTTTTTGCTGTGTTGGGCTACAAACTCGGTTGGGAAGCAGAGGGATCCCTGCGTCTTCAAGATCTTCCCAGCAGGTAAAGTACTAAGCAGAAACATCACGTTTCTTGAAGTGTTAAACATACAAGCGTCCTGCTATGTTAAACGTATTATTATCTTGCTATGTTTAACACACAGTTATCATGATGTATTTCGCATACATATAGTATGTTCAGCTTTGTTAAGTTAAACGTATTGGTATTTTGAAGTGTTAAGGAATAAACCGATGTTTTATTAGTAAATGAATACTGCTATGTTAAACATGTGAAGATATGTAACATTTTATAGACAATCCATATTCTATAATATGTTACACATAGGTATCGGTCTATGTTCAAACTAAATGTCCTGCTACGTCAATATTACAGATAAGATGCTGCGGAAATGTTTAAACATTTTCCTGATTTAATTTACTAAAATAGTAAGTAGTATTCTTAAACAATAACGAGAATGTTGACTAAGGAAGAGATCATTTTGAAGACGTACACACTTATGCTTGTTGTCATGCAAACTCTTTAAATTCTCTTCCTTGAGAACTATAATTAGAATAAATTGTGGGTAGATTGGGGAAAATTAGTGAGGTGTAAACGTGTAGGTGTGCGAGAACCAAACAATTACCTACAGTGTCGTCAGCATCATGTCAGTCGTACATCGTCTAAATACCACGTTGGTCGACAGTCCTCCAGGATGTCTATGCGTAATTCAAGGGATGACTCTAAAAAAAAATTTTTAATTATGAGTTAATTCTAGTAATCTAAATTATATGTAGAGATATTTTACATTAAATTAGGCACTTACATGTAAACAAAGGTTTAAAACAGTGATCATATAACGATTTTAAATTTCAAGGTGAATGATAAGATGCTCTACCCAGGAGATGAAATAGGTAAGTTTACTTTTAAGGACGGTGTTATGTCGGCAAGTGTGTCAACAAGGCTGCTACAGATACCAAGGTAAAAAAAAATGGCAGCGGAGTGTCAAATTCTGGAGTGCAAATTCTTTAAGGGAGAGTATTCTAGATAGAATAGCTCCAATATAATCATCAACTGAGCTCAGTAGGAAGGGAAACAAGAGGTGGTAACGCAGTCAAGAACATGCCCGAGTGTACTAAGTGTTTAAAACAAATTTGTGTTGAAATAGTCATCCATACTTTTTTAAATAACTGTACTCAAATCACATGTTCAGAAATACTGTACGGGTATTAGTGACTCTATAATATATGTCCAACGGAAACTGAAAAGTAGACAAGTTCTTCAAATGAGATCCAGACAGTAGGCTTCTTCAGTCGAATACAGAGGAGGCGGGAGATACAGTAGAAATGTACAATGTAATTATTCCATCACCCTCAAAACTACGTCTTCGTGGTTGATAAAGTCATTACAACGTCTTTACAAATATACTTTGCTATTTGACTGAAAAAGCCGAAATTAGGCGAAACGTTTCGGAATAAAGATAACCAAACTTCTGCACATGTATTATTTATCAACATCCTGGTTTGCATTCCATGTTCTGGTAAACAAATCTACACCAGGTATGTGGTAAGTATATTAACTCACCCTGTAAGGGTTCAAACCCTACATGTACCCTGGTTTAAAATGGCTAATTTTTGTGTCGCTCAGGAGAATGCGCTAAGGTGAGACGCAAGTGAAAATTAGTGTTCTATAAATATATTTTTTTAATTCTTGAACTGAATATTTAAGAATTAATGAAACCTGCAGTTCACATCCTGGCAACGACAACATTTCAAATGCATGAAGATTGAGAAGGCACAATACCGCGACTGCAACAACACATAAATAGGAGACTGAAATGACGACGTGTCGGTCAGACTTGGAACATTAATTAGTCACACAGAAAAGCAAAGGAAAGAGACAGAATATTTCGGGAGCAGAGTGTGGGACGGGGGTGGTAGAACTGAAGGAAATAGTAGAAATAATATAGCCATTGTAGTAGTGGTACTAAGTAATAGTAGTAGTATCAACAGCAGTAGTAATACCAGTGTAAGTAGTAGTAGTAGAAGTAATAGTATTAGTAGTAATAGTAGTAGTAATAACATAGTAGTATTAATAGTAGAGGTAATCTAAGGTACACGAAAAGAGAGCAGGAGAGCTAATGGGGTAGGACAAAATCCTTGTCGGACAAAACTACGTAAGACAGATCCCACCTAGGAAAAAGACATTAAATACAACATATGAAAGAAGATGTATGGAGAAGAGTTTATAAAGTAAATGTCAAGTCACAAGTGTTCTGAAGTTTGGATCATTTGACAAAGGAAGGAGAAAGGAAGGCATCTACAAAGATAAGTCAGCACTAAGATTCATGATAGGAATGATGTGTATAAGGTATGCTTCAACAAGATGAAATCTGTGAACTTATTTGTCATTTAGGATATTGTCATACATCTATTAAGAGCAGCAGTCTACAGACCGGAAACTGACTGAGTCGCCTCACCTATTCCGTCCATTCAACATACTTATTTAATATCAATGATTGGAAGTCAAATGTTCGTACTTGAAACCAAAAGTTATTCTTTCTCTATAATTCAAAGTTATTTCTACATAGAAAGATGATTCACTTGATCTGCAGACCCCGGGAGTTTTGTTTACTGAAGGCTAACTTAGGAATCACAAATTGCGCTCAACGTTTTCCAATGAACACTGTGTGTCTGTGTGTGTGTGTACTCACCTAGTTGTGGTTGCAAGGATCGAGTCATAGCTGGCCCCGCCTCTTCACTAGCCGCTATTGGGTCACTCTCCCTGCTTCATGAGCTTTATCATACCTCTTCTTAAAGCTATGAATGGATCCTGCCTCCACTACATCGATTCCCAAACTATTCCACTTCCTGACCACTCTGTGACTGAAGAAATACTTCCTAACATCCCTGTGATTCATCTGAGTCTTCAACTTCCAACTGTGTCCCCTTGTTGCTGTGTCCCATCTCTGGAACATTCTGTCTTTGTCCACCTTGTCAATTCCTCTCAGTATTTTATATGTCGTTATCATGTCTCCCCTATCTCTCCTGTCCTCCAGTGTCGTCAGGTCGATTTCCCTTAACCTCTTCTCGTAGGACATACCCCTTAGCTCCGGGACTAGTCTTGTTACAAACCTTTGCACTTTTCTTGTAGTTCTGTACTCACCTAGTTGTGGTTGCAGGGGTCGATTCATAGCTCCTGGCCCCGCCTCTTCACTGGCCGCTACTGGGTCACTCTCCCTGCGTCATGAGCTTTATCATACCTCTGCTTAAAGCTATGTATTGAGCCTGCCTCCACTACATCGCTTCCTAAACTATTCCACTTCCCGACCACTCTGTGACTGAAGAAATATTTCCTAACATCTCTGGGATTCATCTGAGTCTTCAATACTTCTGTGTGTGTGTGTGTGTGTGTGTGTGTGTGTGTGTGTGTGTGTGGTGTGTGTGTGTGGTGTGTGTGTGTGTGTGTGTACTCCCCTATTTGTACTTACCTAGTTGTGGTTGCAGGGGTCGATTCATAGCTCCTGGCCCCGCCTCTTCACTGGCCGCTACTGGGTCACTCTCAATGCGCCATGAGCTTTATCATACCTCTTCTTAAAGCTATGTATGGAGCCTGCCTCCACTACATCACTTCCTAAACTATTCCACTTCCCGACCACTCTGTGACTGAAGAAATACTTCCTAACATCTCTGTGATTCAATGGAAAAATAAACACATAAGCAGTTTAATGTGATTCTTTATTGACAACGTTTCGCCCACGCAGTGGGCTTTATCGAGTCACAGAAACGCAAGACTCATCGCCAGAGAAGACAACACGCAATACCGAAGAATCCTAGAATCATCACTCATCTGTATATCCAACAACTTCAACCAGAACAACGGCTTCTACAACATAGCTGAACCTATTGCCAAGAAACTTCTTCAACGCTATCCCACCTAGAACTCAAGAATGGTACACTGCAGGTCCTTTAAGTCTCACAATGTTTTTAACTATCACACTACTTTTAAGACTCACATGCAGCTTTCTCCACCTGACCCAGCATTCTCCACCTGACTGTACCCTATATATATCTCCATGTTGCTCATTTTCCAGGTAGATCTGTCTGTGACTCGATAAAGCCCACTGCGTGGGCGAAACGTTGTCAATAAAGGATCACATTATACTGCTTATGTGTTTATTTTTCCATTGTGTCGGTATTTTATACCATTTATTTCCATCCTCTGTGATTCATCTGAGTCTTCAACTTCCAACTGTGTCCCCTTGTTGCTGTGTCCCATCTCTGGAACATTCTGTCTTTGTCCACCTTGTCAATTCCTCTCAGTATCTTATATGTCGTTATCATGTCCCCCTTATCTCTCCTGTCCTCCAGTGTCGTCAGGTCGATTTCCCTTAACCTCTCCTCGTAGGACATACCCCTTAGCTCCGGGTCTAGTCTTGTTGCAAACCTTTGCACTTTCTCTAGCTTCTTTACGTGCTTGGCTAGGTGTGGGTTCCAAACTGGCGCTGCATACTCCAGTATGGGCCTAACGTACACAGTGTACAGGGTCCTGAACGTTTCTTTGTTAAGATGTCGGAATGCTGTTCTTAGGTTTGCTAGGCGCCCATATGCTGCAGCAGTTATTTGGTTGATGTGCGCCAAGGGAGATGTGCCTGGTGTTATACTCACCACAAGATCTTTTTCCTTGAGTGAGGTTTGTAGTCTCTGGCCCCCTAGACTGTACTCCGTCTGCGGTCTTCTTTGCCCTTCCCCAATCTTCATGACTTTGCACTTGGTGGGGTTGAACTCCAGGAGCCAATTGCTGGACCAGGCTTGCAGCCTGTCCAGATCCCTTTGTAGTTCTGCCTGGTTCTCGTCCGATTGAATTCTTCTCATCAACTTCACATCATCTGCAAATAGGGACACTTTGGAGTCTATTCCTTCCGTCATGTTGTTCACAAATACCAGAAACAGCACTGGTCCTAGGACTGAGCCCTGTGGAACCCCACTCGTCACAAGCGAACACTCTGACACCTCGCCACGTAACATGACTCGCTGCTGTCTTCCTGACAGGTATTCCCTGATCCATTGTAGTGACTTCCCTGTTACCCCTGCCTGGTCCTCCAGCTTCTGCACTAGCCTCTTATGTGGAACTGTGTCAAACGCCTTCTTACAGTGCACCTGTCGTAGAACTCCAGTATGTTTGTGACACAGGATTTCCTGTCCCTGAAACCGTGTTGGCCGTCGTTGATAAGCTCATTCTTTTCTAGGTGCTCCACCACTCTTCTCCTGACTATCTTCTCCATGACCTTGCATACTATACATGTCAGTGACACTGGTCTGTAGTTTAGTGCTACGTTCCTGTCTCCTTTTTTAAAAATTGGAAATACATTTTCTGTCTTCCATACCTCAGGTAGTTGCCCTGTTTCGATAGATGTGTTGAAGATTGTTATTAGGGTACACATAGCTCCTCTGCCCCCTCTCTCAGGACCCATGGAGAGATGTTATCTGGCCCCATCGCCTTTGAGGTATCTAGCTCGCTTAGTAGCCTCTTCACTTCCTCCTCACTTGTGTGTATTGTGTCCAGCACCTGATGGTGTACCCTACCTCTGCCTTTCTGGAGGCCCTTCTATCTCCTCTGTGAACACCTCTTTGAATCTCATGTTGAGCTCCTCACACACTTCACGGTCATTTCTTGTGACCTCCCCTCCTACCTTCCTCAACCTGATCACCTGGTCCTTGACTGTTGTCCTCCTCCTGATGTGGCTGTACAGCAGCTTTGGGTCAGATTTGGCTTTCGCTGCTATGTCATTCTCGTACTGTCTTTGGGCCTCCCTTCTGACCTGTGCATATTCATTTCTGGCCCTACGACTGATCACCTTATTCTCCTGGGTTCTTTGGCTTCTGTACCTCTTCCATTCCCTGGCACACTTGGTTTTGGCTTCCCTGCACCTTTGGGTGAACCATGGGCTCATCCTGTTTTTCGCTTCTCCTGTTACCCTTGGGTATAAACCTCTCCTCAGCTTCCTTGCAAATTGTTGTCATATATTCCATCATCTCGTCTACTGACTTCCTTGCCAGCTCTCTGTCCCACTGAACTCAGTGCAGGAAGTTCCTCATGCCCACGTAGTCACCTTTCTTGTAGTTTGGCTTCATTCGTGCAGCCCTTCCTACTTCCCCCTCCACATGTAACTCTACTATATATTCGAAGATTAGAACCATATGATCACTGGCCCCAAGGGGGCTTTCATGGTAATGTCCTCAATATCTGCACTACTAAGGGTGAATGTTAGGTCCAGTCTCGCTGGTTCGTCCTCTCCTCTCTCTCTCTGGTAGTGTCTCTTACGTGTTGGTACATGAGATTTTCAAGTACCGCCTCCAGCATCTTAGCCCTCCACGTTTCTTGGTCCCCATCTGGCTCTAAGCTCTCCCATTCGATTTCCTTATGGTTGAAGTCACCCATGATCAGTAGCTTCGCCCTGCTCGCATGGGACCTTCTGGCCACTTCGGCCAGTGTACTCACCTAATTGTACTCACCTAATTGTGGTTGCAGGGGTCGAGACTCAGCTCCTGGCCCCGCCTCTTCGCTGTCCGCTACTGGGTCTCTGCTCTCCCTGCTCCATGAGCTTTATCATACCTTGTCTTAAAACTATGTATGGTTCCTGCCTCCACTATATCTTTCTCTAGACTATTCCACTTCCTGACTACTCTGTGGCTGAAGAAATGCTTCCTAACATCCCTTTGACTCATCTGAGTCTTCAGCTTCCAGTTGTGTCCCCTTGTTTCTGTGTTCCCTCTCTGGAACATCCTGTCACTGTCTACCTTGTCAATTCCCCCCAGTATTTTGTATGTCTTTATCATGTCTCCTCTGACCCTTCTTTCCTCCAGTGTTGTTAGTCCTATTTCCCTCAACCTTTCTTCATAGGACAGACCCCTGAGTTGTGGAACTAACCTTGTCGCAAACCTTTGCACTTTCTCTAGTTTCTTGACATGCTTGACCAGGTGTGGGTTCCAGACTGGTGCTGCATACTCTAGTATGGGCCTGACGTACACGGTGTACAGTGTCTTGAGCGATTCCTTGTTAAGGTAACGGAACGCTAATCTTAGGTTTGCCAGTCGCCCATATGCAGCCGCAGTTATCTGGTTGATGTGTGCCTCCGGAGACGTGCTTGGCGTTATACTCACTCCAAGGTCTTTCTCCTTTGCCGAGGTTTGTAGCCTTTGTCCGCCTAGCCTGTACTCTGTCAGCGGTCTTCTTTGTGTGTGTGTGTGTGTGTGTGTGTGTGTGTGTTTTGTGTGTGTGTTTGTATGTGTGAGTGTATATGAGTTTGTGAGTGTCTATGTGTTTGTATGTGTGAGTGTGTGTGAGTTCGTGTATGTGTGTGTGCGTGCGTGAGTAAAAACATTTCATTCAATTTCTATCAAACATGTTTCGTTATTTTAGTCTAAGCTATGTCAAATTTTTCTGCTCTGTTTATAATAAGGAATATTTAATGCTGAACAAGCGGGCAGCGAGTATGATCATGATCTTTATGACCGAATGGCTGGTTGCCACAGCCAGGAAAAGTCGAGTTAATCTGACACACACACACACACACACACACACACACACACACACACACACACACACACACACACACACACTCACTCACTCACACACATCAAGAAATTAGAGAAAATGCAAAGATTTGCAACAAGACTAGTCCCGAAGTTAAGGGGCATGCCCTACGAGGAAAGGTTAAGGGAACTCGACCTGACGACACTGGAGGACAGGAGAGAGAGGGTGAGACATGATAACGACATATAAAATACTGATGAGAATTGACAAGTTGGACAGACAGGATGTTCCAGAGATGGGACACAGCAACATGGGGTCACAATTAGAAATTGAAAACTCAGGTGTGTCACAGGGCTGTTAGGAAGTATTTCTTCAGTCATAGAGTTGTTAGGAGTGAAACAATTTGGAATGTGATTTAATGGAGGCACGATCCTTACATAGCTTTAAAAAGAGGTATGATAAGGCTCAAGGAGCAGGGAGGGACTAAACTAGTAGCGACCAGTAAAGAGGCGGGGTCAAGAGCTATAACTTCACCCCTGGAACCACAATTAGATGAGTACAGTTAGGTGAGTTCATACAGAATGTTCCAGAGATGGGAAGTTGAAGACTCAGATGAGTTGTTAGGATGTGAACAATCTGAAGAGTAATGTAGTGGAGACAGGATACATACCTAACTTTAAGAAGAGGTAGTGGACCTAGCAGTAACCAGTGAAGAGGCGGGTGCCAGGAGCTATGAAAAGAAATGGACAGAAGGAAAGCAAGGGACTAACTATTAGGAACTCTTTAGAATGGGAGTCCAAATGTGGTGATTGCAGTGATATGCATCCTGCCACAGAATAACAGATGGCCAAGACAAGAGAATGATAAGAGCAACAAGCAATAGAGCAATGGTTGACACATTAATTGAGGTGGCCAGAAGAGCCCATAAGGGAAGGGCAAAATTACTACTTGTGGGTGATTTCAATCTCAAGGAGAATGACTGGGAAAATCTGAAGCCACACAGGGGTCCATGAACTTGGAGATCTAAGATGATGGAGGTTGTACTGGTAAACCTAATGCGACAGAAGAGAATAAACCAGCAAGGCTAAACCTCATATTCACCTTGATGAGTTTAGATATTGCAGACATCGCATATAAAAGGCAACTCGGTAGGAAAAACAGTAAATGAAATGAGGAATACGTAACTACAAAATGGAAGGAGGCACAGGAGAGGTTTGTACCCAAGAGCCCAGCGGTAACACGGGAATGACATAGCATCAAAAGCCAGATCAGATCCAAAGTTGTTACACTGTCATATCAGGAGGAAAACAACAGTCAAGGACCAGATAATCAGACTCAGGAAACAAGGAGGGGAGATATCAGCATGGCTGTAGGGTACACCACCAAGTGCTAGGCACACTGCACACAACTGAGGAGGAGGTGAACTTGATACCTTGAAGGCGGTGACCCCAGATAACATATCTCCTTGGATTCTGAGAGAGGGAGAAGAGGCACTGTGTGTACCGCTAATTCTTCGACAAATCAGTCGAAACAGGGTAGACAACAAACATAGTACCAGCAGTTAAGAAAGGTGACAGACAGGCAGCATTGAACCACAGACCAGTGTTACTGACATTTTTTATTTCAAGGAACTGGCCGTGTCTCACCGAGGCAGGATGACCTAAAAAGAAAAAACGAAAGTTTCTCCTTTAAATTTAGTAATTTTTTTTTTTTTTTTTTTTTTTTTAATGGTACTCCCTAAACCCCTCACAAAATGCTCATATAGTAATATGCCGGCACAAAATTTACACAGAGACGCCCACCACAGGTCACGTCCCCAAGGAACTCTGCAGTGTTCACAACACACGTTTCAGTACCCAAATGTTATCATACACACTACTGAACACTATATGCAGGTATGAAGCAATGCTACTAGTGTTCCTGCCCCAGTCATCCTATAGTAACATATCGCATTCAAACCCCTAATACATAAACCTATGTACACCCTTACATGCTCATATTGTTCTATTATTACAATATGAAGGCCACATTATTTCCACTCACCAGTCACACAACACACGCCCCCGGTGGCCCAGTGGACGCCCCCGGTGGCCCAGTGGGTAAAGCTCTCGCTTCACGCATGGAGGGGCCGGGTTCAATTCCCGGTGGGGCAGAAACATTTCGAAGTGTTTCCTTACACACACACACACACACACATACATACAACAGGCCTAGTGTCTAATTGACATGTGCCTAGGACAAAATGGTAACTAACACACATCACATGACACCTCATCCCCTGACTCCACAGTGATCAGGTAACCCAACGTAAAACCCCTTACATGAAACTAATCCCCCCTCCACCCCCCCCAGTGCGTCCTGCAAGTCTCCCACCACACATACCATAACCTACCATGTCCATCGTTTCCTGTCATGACATAAGGCATAGTCCTTCCGTCTCCCACAACCCACCATCCTCTAAAAAACCCCACTCTCATACCCCCTCTATAACTCATCTACCTATAAACCCCTCGCACACTGCAACACTTCCCCCCCCCTTCCCCAGCCCTTACACGCTCCTCACTTTCATACGCCCCCACCCATCCCCAATGTCGAGCCCTTTCAGTCTAAGCATTCAATAAACCTCCCACAACCATGTTCTTATAATTCTCCGAAAAGCTGTTTCCCATCTATTCCCATACACCACTCTATTCCTACACTTGGTTCTATACATATTTCCGCCACCCCCTGATCCGCTCCCTCCCACCCGTTTCCCGTAAACGCCATGACACACATACAAAATCTATCATTAAATACGCTAGGCTTCTGCCACTTGTTGACTCACTCCCTTATATCCAGACTCATAGCCCTTAATACTCCAATTCCTCCCCCCATGTACCGCAAAACCCGTCCCATCCACTCCCTCATCTGCCCCAAACTATCGCAGAAATACAGTACATGCCACACCGTTTCCTCCAATCCACCCCTACTACAACACCCATCCCTTACCATTCCCATCCGAAATAGCAGAGCCTTCGAGGCCACTGCCCCTGTAAAAACCGGTACATAAATTCCCTATCCCTAGCAGTTATACGCAGACTCTTGAACCCCTTCCATATCAATCCCCAATCATACACAGGGTACTCTGCCACTCCTACTAACACCTGGCTTACTCCCCCCACCCTATCCATCGCATTCGCCGCTAATTTATGCGGCTGCCTCATAACCACCAGACATCGCAAAAGATCCCAACACTGTCGCAACGCCGCTCCTGCCCACCATCTTTGCACCTCATTCTCCACCCACCCTACACAAGTTCCATGCTCTCCCCCCCATCGCACCATACATCGTTTCACATACAGGCACATCAATCTACGTTCAACACTTATGAGTCCTAGCCCACCCAACTCCACCCGGCTCCTAACCACCTCCTTTCTAATCCAATGCTTACCTGCCGCCCACACATACCTAAAAACCTTTAACTCCATCCCACGTACATCCGTTTGCAATAGAGGAAAAATCGCACCCACATGCCATAACTTGCTGTATATTAACGTATTCACAGCTAGCACACGTTGCTGTAGCGTAAGGTCCCCTGCCCTCCAACCCTCTAACCTAGTCACTGCTGCTTTACGACCCTCCCGAATTCATAGTCCTAGCCAACTTACTGTCACCCATATACATTATACCACATATTTTTATGGCCTCCTCAATAACCCACCCATACCTCGCCCCCAACCTCCCACCCACCCATCTACCCACCTACAACAGACGTGACTTTGCACAATTAATACGCATCCCGTTGCTCACAAAACCCTTGTAAAATCCTAGCAATATTGTCAAAACCCTTCTCCGTGCTCACCAAAATTGTGGTATCATCCACATACCCTACTATTCTAGGCCCCTTCCCCACCACCCTATTCCCTCTCCCTACTCCTTCCTCCATCAACCTATAAAAAGGGTCCTGCATACAGGCAAACAAAATCTGCGACAGAGGACATCCCTGTCGCAGACCCCTACCCATTCCCACTTTTCTACCCAGTCTCCCATTTACCTGCACCTGTATACCTGCCTCACTATACAACGTCTCAACCCAAGTTACCACTTCCTCCCCAAACCCCTGCTTCCTCATGATTTCATACAAAGCCACTCTCTCAACACTATCATAAGCCCCTTCCAATCCAGCGCCAACACCCCCCCTTCCGTCTCACAATCTATAAAATCCTTTATACGCTCATGACCTTGAATCATACTACGCCCCGGGATTCCACACTGTCCTTCCGCAATCACTCGGTGTATCACACGCTTTATCCTATTCCCTAATATCTTCGCAAAAATCTTATAATCCGCGTTCATCAACACAATCGGCCTATAATTACTCATCGCCTGTATCTCCTTACCCTTCTTCACCAACACTACCACTCCCACGCCCTGCTCCTTGCCCATTTTACCTCTTTGCTTCATGGTGTTCATCAACCTAACAAGACAACCCCTCAACACATCCCAATGTTCCCTATAAAATTCATTCACAATACCATCCATACCTGGCGCCTTACCCCTACTCATTCCATTCACCACCTCCCACACTTCCACCTCCATAATCTGACCCTCCATTCCCTCCCTATCTTCCTTACTCACTATCTCATGTATTCCATCCAGTATAACATTCCTCTCACACTTCCCCCCTAACACACTCCGCATATGTCTCTCAAACCATTTATCCACATACACTCCAATCGCTTCAGTTGTTCTAATCCTCTGCCCCGAGACGTAACTTTCGAACCCTTCCTCTACAACCATACAATCCACAGTTGTCGCATCTCTCCTCATTCTACATTTACCCAATACATGCTTTGAAGGTCTATCACCCCACAATACATCCTCCATTCGTGCTCTCACCCTATACCCATTGAATCTTTCATTCTGCAATTCCTTCAATTTATCCCTCAAAGTCAATATTTCCTGCATGTTTTGACGGCTTCCACTTTCATAACAACTATTCAATTGCCCCTTCAGGTATTTTTGTAGCCCATACCTCCAACACGCCTCCTCCCTCCCCAACTTCATATGATACTTACGGATACCCACCTTAGCACAATTCTCCCACCAGCCTATCACATCCTCTATATCCTTACCCCGTTCCCAAAATTCAATCCACCATGACGCAAAACTTATCCTCCTGTCCTCCCCAACCAATAAACTGGAGTTTAACTTCCAATACCCTTTATACATTTTCGCCACTCCTTCCCAATGCACCTCCGCTAGAACTGCACGATGATCCGAGAAACCCACGTCCATCGTTTGCACCCTACCTACTCTCACCCCCCTTGTCACATACAGTCTATCCAATCTAGCCTCATACCCCTGTCTCACAAAAGTGTGCTCCACCATGTCCCCCACCCCTACCACATCTCTTAAACCCACACAATTCAATAAATCCCTTAAAGCTGCTAACACACAACCCCCCCCCGAGGCTCCACGTCCTTGTTTCGGATTACACAATTAAAATCCCCCCCAACTATAGCCACCTCAGCCAAGCCCCCCATAGCATATATCATATAATCATTAACAAAATCTATCTTAACCTGTCGAGACTGTTCTGCTGGCATATAAACTCCCACGAAACTAACTCTCACGCCACTCCACTCCCCATCCACCTTCACACCCCTACCTTTCCCCCACTCTTCCCATGCCAATAAAGTAAAAGGGCTCGACATCTGTATAATCACTGCCACTCCACCCTTTAACCTCTCCGATGATCCAGCAAACACATGGTACCCATTCAATCGTAACTCGCTACCACACCTAAAATTATGCTCCTGAATAAATCCCACTTGCACACCAAGTCGTCGTAGAGTCCCCTCAACCCACCTCCTCTTCACTTCTGCCCTTAACCCATTCACATTAATTGTTACACACTGGAAAATAAATGTGTTGGTTTGCCCTTCGGCCTCTGTGGCAGCGGCGCTGCAGACAATCCCTTACTCCCACTCTTAGTAACACTTTTCCCTCCCTTAATACTGTTCTTACCACCCGCCGTTCCTTGTAACTTTTCAGTCTCAAGGTGCGCCGCTGTCACTAAAGGTTTCTTACATGCCTTCTGTGCAGGGGTTGAGATGTCATCACTATCAGAGGCCGTACCGCTCGCTTACGTGAGCCACTCACCACATCCATACCCTCACAACTTTCACTCTGGTGTATTTCTACACTGACAGTCTTGCTCACCAAGGCCGGACAATCCAACCCATCACACCCCTGGTCAGCCCTTACTCTGACCTCCTGCCCCACACCTCCATTGTCACCCTCACTCGGCACTAACAAAGGGTCATTCAATATGTCCTGCAACACCTCAGCCAATGGCAGATCCATACATCCTTCCAATGTTTGCTCCATCTCTTCCACCGTCACGGGTCGCTCCACCTCTTCCACCGTCATGGGTCGTTCCACCTGTGCCACTGTTGGTAACTTGTGACAGGGCTCCTCCACGCCCCCGACATCGACGATGTCGCTCCACAATCTTGATGGCTGCTCCTCTTTTTGTACCGGATGATCCTTCCCATGCTCTCCGTCATCATCCCTCACTCTCCCACCAACTGCACCTATGCCTGGTTTCGGCCCACCTCTTCTCATACAGTCTGCCGCAACATGGTCTTAAGCACCACATATACGGCATGTACGTCGTTGCCCCATATACGTTACGTACACCTGTGTACGAAATTCCGTCAGGACCACATAGGACGGTATGGGGTGTCTTAGCGTCATTTTTAACGAGAATGAGCCCTCTGGCAGGCCCTCCAAGGGCCCCTCGGTCCATCTACCAGCCTTTGCCATATGTACAATTCCATATGCACTAAATACCTTGCTGATATCCGCCTGGTCCGTTTCAAACGGAACATTCCGTACCGCATAAAAGTGTAGTCGGGATACGTCCTTCAGACGTACCTGTAGAGTCGAATTCACTGTAGATCTTATCCTGATGTTTATCAATTAGGTTCTCATAAGCCGTCGCCGTCAGTAGTTTAACGAAGACTCTGTTTACCCCATTCAATGCCACACCGTAGAGATCAGCCATGTCAATATCGTATACATCTCGTAGTATCAAAGGTAAAACAGTGGCCACAGTCGCCGGTTGCAGTGCCCCAACCACCATATCTATACACACAGTGTTGATCCTCCTTCTGTTGGCTGCCGCCATGTTGGTGAAAAAAAAACATTTAGTAATTTACACAGGAGAAGGGGTTACTAGCTCCTTCCTCCCGGCATTTTAGTCGCCTCTTACGCCACACGTGGCTTACGGAAGAAGAATTCTCTTCCACTTCCCCATGAAGATAAGACGAAATAAACAAGAACAAGAACAAGTAAGAAAATGGAATAAAAACAGAGGGGTGTGTAAATATATGTTTGTACATGTATGTGTAGTGTGACCTAAGTGTAAGTAGAAGTAGGAAGACGTACCTGAAATCTTGCAAAACAATTAGAGGCTTCCACTTCACACTCAATTAGCAGGACGGTAGTACCTCCCAGGGTGGCTGCTGTCCACCACCCTACTACCTACATATATAGTATGTAAAGTCATGGAGGAGGCTATCAGGAGAAAGGTCGTGGAGCACGTAGAAAGGAATGGGCTCATACATGACAACAAACATGGATTCAAGGAAGGGAAATCCTTCATCACGAGCCTACTGCAGTTCAACAAGGTAACAGAAGCAAGACAGAAGAAAGAGGGTTCTGTAGACTGCATCTTCCTGGATTGTAAGAAAGCTTTCGACTAGGTACCACAATAAAGACTGGTTGAACACCTGGAGGAGCATGCAGAAATAGCAAAGAAAGTTCTGCAACTGATAAGGGAATGCTTGATAGGAATGAAACAGTGTGATTGGTAAATGACATGGTGTCAAAGTGGGCTCATGTATCGAGTGGGGTTCCACATGAATGTGAAATTAATGATGAGAATACAAACGGACGAAGATCAGGTAAGTCTACAAGGGGATCTGGACAGGCTTCAAGCCTGGTCCAACAAATTTCTCCTGGAGTTTAAAAACAAGTAGTGCAAAGTCACGAAGCTTGAGGAAGGACAAAGAAGATCGCACATGGAGAACAGCATTGGGGGTCAAAGGCTGTAAAACTCACTAAAGGAAAAAGGGGTGAGTATAATACCGAGTACATCTACTGAGGCGTACATTTCCCAAATAACTGCTGCAGCATATTGGCACATTTCAAATCTAAGAACAGCATTTCAACCTCTAAGTAAGGATTAATTCACGACTCTGTACACCGTGTACATTAGGCTCATATAGGAGAATGCAGCACCAGTATCAAACCCATGCCTGTTCTGTCACGTCAAGAAATTGTAGAAAGTGCAAAGGTTTGTAGCAAGACTAGTCCCGGAGATAAGAGGTATAACCTATGAGGAGAGGTTAAGGAAACTCAACCTGACGACACTGGAGGACTAGGGGGGATTATGATAACGACATACAAAATACTGAATGTAATTGAGAATGTAAATGAGGGCGCAACTGGAAGTTGAGATTTCAGATCATTTATAGTGATGTTAGGAAGTATTTCTTCAGCCTTAGAGTTGTCAGGAAGGGAAACAATCTAGAGAGTGAAGTTGTAAGACAGGATCCATACATTGCTTTAAGAAGCTATTGGAGTCGGCAGAGAATGGACCTCGTAGTGACCGGCGAAGAGGCAGATCCAAAAGCAGTGAATCGACCCCTGCAACTACATATAGGATAGTACATACACACACACATATAGGTAAGTACACACACACACATACACACACACACACGCATAAACACACACACACACACACACACACACACACACACACACACACACAATAAGAGAAGATAACATGACCCAGCTGGCAAATTTTCTGAGAATAGGGGGGTATGCAAAAGGAAGACACCGGCCGGTCAAAGTGATTTTCAAGGCAGAAGCGGCTCGTAACAGGATTCTGCAGGAGAAAGCAAGACTAAGGGACATGTCGGCGTACCGGAGGGTGTATCTCAACCGTGACAAAACACGAGAAGAAAGGCAGAAACTGAAAGAGAGGGTACAAAGGCGAAAGGAGGGAAGAGAGGTGAAGATGAAGATGGACAGGAGAACCCAGACTCAGGAGGAAGATCAAATACAACCTCCCTCGTAACCACCTACAGAAACCCCCCAACCAGAACAACCCCACTGCAACCAAACATTCTAACCCAAAACACACATGTCATGCCCAATGCCCCCACCCACTTCATTACAAACTCCACCTCCACAGCAACCACCCATAGTTCCTCATCAGGTCTCCCGCTTCCCCAACCCCAACGTACCCCCCAGACACAGTTTTGGAAAAGAAGTTGAAGGTTTGGTATACAAATGCAGACGGAATAACAAATAAATGTGAGGAGTGAAATGAAAGAATCAAGGAGACATCCCTAGACATAATAGCACTCACAGAAACGAAACTCACCAGGATGATAACAGATGCAATCATTCCACCCGATTATCAAATCCTGATGAAAGATAGAGGGAGAAGAGGGGAAAGGAGGTGTTGCACTGCTCATTAAAAACCGGTGGGGATTTGAGGAAATGGATGGAATGGGCAATAGGGACTACATAGTAGGAACTATCCAGTCTGAAGGCCATAAGGTGGTATTTGCAGAATACGACGAGAGCAACAGAGCAATGGTAGACACACTAGCAGAGGTGGCCATAGGAGCTCACATGGGGAGAGCAAAGTTACTAGTTATGGGTGATTTCAATCACAAGGAGATTGACTGGGAAAACCTGGAGCCCCATGGGGGTCCTGAAACATGGAGAGCCAAGATGATGGATGTGGTACTGGAAAATCTCATGCATCAATATGTTAGAGACACTACCAGAGAGAGAGAGGTGAAGATGACCAAGCAAGACTGGACCTAGCATTCACCTTGAGTAGTTCGGACATCGAGGATATCACATACGAAAGGCCCCTTGGAGCAAGTGGTCATGTGGTTCTGTTTTGATTACATAGTTGAACTACAAGGCAGGAATAGGACGGGAAAACCATACTACAAAAGGGGGGATTACATAGGCATGAGAAACTTCCTGCAAGACGTACAGTGGGAGAGAGAAATGGCAGGAAAACCAGTTGAAGAAATTATGGACTGTGTGACATCAAAATGCAAGGAGGCAGAGGAGAGGTTTGTTCCCAAAGAAAACAGAAATAATGGAAGACTAATACGAGTCCTTGGTTCACCCAAATTTGTAGGGAGGCAAAAACTAAGTGCACTAGAGAATGGAAAAAGTACAAAAGACAAAGGACCCAAGAAAACAAAGAGATTAGCCTAAGAGCCAGAAAATATGCACAGATAAAAAGGGAGGCTCAACGACAATACGAAAATGACATAGCATTAAAAGTCAAGTCTGACTCGAAGCTGTTGTATAGCCACATCAGGAGGAAAGCAACAGTCAAGGGCCAGGTAATCAGGCTGAGGAAGGAAGGTGGGGAGTTCACAAGAAACGACCAAGATGTATGTGAGGAGCTCAACATGAGATTTAAACAAGTATTTATAGTGGAGACAGGAAGGACACCAGGAATTCAGAATAGGGAGGTACACCAACAAGTGTTGGATGAAATACACACAACCGAGGAGGAGGTGAAGAAGCTGCTATGTGAACTTGATACCTCAAAGGCAGTGGGACCAGACAACATCTCTCCGTGGGTCCTTAGATGGGGAACAGAGATGCTGTGTGTGCCACTAACAAAAATCTTCAACACATCCATTGAAACTAGGCAAATTCCTGAGGTATGGAAAATAACAAATGTACTTCCAATTTTTAAGAAAGGTGACAGACACGAGGCATTAAACTACAGACCTGTGTCACTGACGTGAATAGTATGCAAAGTCATGGAGAAGATTATCAGGAGGAGAGTGGAGGAGCAAATAGAATGACACAAACTTATAAACGACAACCAGCACGGTTTCAGGGAAGGAAAATCCTGTGTCACAAACCTACTGGAGTTTTATGACAAGGTAACAGAAGTAAGACACGAGAGAGAGGGGTGGATAGACTGCATTTTCTTCAACTTGAAGAATACCTTCGACACAGTTTCTCACAAGAGATTAATGCAAAAGCCAGAGGATCAGTCATGCATAATAAGAAAGGCACTACATTGAATCAGAGAATACTTTACAGAGGCAATAACGAGTCATGGTACGTGAGTCCTAGGACGTGTGCTGATTTTGGTATATGTGAATGACATAACGGAAGGGATAGACTCAGAAGGGTCCTTGTTTGCAGATGATGTGAAGTTAATGAGGAGAATTAAATCGGTCGAGGATCAGGCAAGACTACAAAGACACCTGTACAGGCTACAAACCTGGTCCAGTAGCTGGCTCCTTGAATTTAACCCCGCCAAATGTAAAGTCATGAAGATCGGGGAAGGGCAAAAAAGGCCGCAGACAGAGTATAGTCTTTGTGGCCACAGACTGCAAATCTCACTCAAGAAAAAAGATCTTGGGGTGAGTATAATACCGAGCATATCTCCTGAGGCGCACATCATCAATCAGATAACTGCTGCAGCATACGGGCGTCTGGCAAATCTAAGAATATCGTTCTGATACCTCAGTAAGGAATCATTCAAGACTCTGTATACCATATACGTCAGGCCCATACTGGAGTATGCAGCACCAGTCTGGAACCCACACCTGGTCAAGCACGTCAAGAAATTAGAGAAAGTGCAAAGTTTTGCAACAAGACTAGTCCCGGAGCTAAGGGAATTGTCCTACGAAGAAAGATTAAAAGAAACAGGCCTGACGACACTGGAGGACAGGAAAGTCATGGGAGACATGGTAACGACATATAAAATACTGCGAGGAATTGACAAGGTGGACAAAGACAGAATGTTCCAGAGATGGGACACAGAAACAAGGAGTCACAATTGAAAGTTGAAGACTCCTATGAGTCAAAGGGGTGTTAGGAAGTATTTTTTTAGTCATAGAGTTGTCAGGAAGTGGAATAGCCTAGCAAGTGATGTAGTGGAGGCAGGAACCATACATACTTTTAAGACGAGGTATGATAAAGCTCATGGAGCAGGGAGAGCAGAGAACGTAGTAGCGGTCAGTGAAGAGGCGGGGCCAGGAGCTATGACTTGACCCCTGCACCCACAAATAGGTGAACACACACACACACACACACACACACACATACGCTTATCGTCAGGAATATTTAATGTTGAACAAGCAGCCAGTGAGTTTGATCATAATCTTTGTGACCGGATGACTGGTTCCCCGCAGACAAAAGTTGAGTTAATCTGCTCTGCAGACACACACACACACACACACACACACACACACACACACACGGGAAGTGGAATAGTTTGGGAAGCGATGTAGTGGAGGCAGGTTCCATACATAGCTTTAAGAAGAGGTATGATAAAGCTCATGGCGCAGGGAGAGTGACCAAGTAGCGGCCAGTGAAGAGGCGGGGCCAGGAGCTGTGACTCGACCCCTGCAACCACAGCTAGGTGAGTACAGCTAGGTGAGTACACACACACACACACACACACACACACACACACTCAAGACACTGTACACTGTGTACGTCAGTTTGGAACCCACACCTGGTCAAGCACGTCAAGAAATTAGAGAAAGTGCAAAGGTTTGCAACGAGGTTAGTTCCGGAGCTAAGGGGAATGTTCTGTGAAGAAAGGTTAAGGGAAATCGCCCTGACGACACTATAGGACAGGAGGGTTAGGGAAGACATGATAAAGCCTCGTGTTCTGATCTCCTGTGTTCTACCGTCCATTTTGGTGAGTTCCTCAACTCTATGGGGAAAAAACAAGATTCCTTTGGTCGTTGTGTGATTCGTGAAGGGTATCCCCAAATTCCATAACCTCGGGTGCCAGTGCCTCAGTGCACGTGATTGGAACAGTAGAGAGTATGACCTTAGTTGATCATGCATTTAAACATTTACATTGAAGATTTGAAATGAATCAAAAGAGGCATTCAGACTGCAAGACATGTCACGGCCGATTTTATATGTATTTTTTTTTGTGTGAGTGGAAAAAGAAATATGTATACTTTTTAAAGGTACTTGTGTCCTAACCTAACCTAATATATCAAAAATTGATGCTAGGATTTGATTAAGAACACGAATTGTGTAAAACGAAGACTAGCTGTAACCACTTCCGTGTCTCAGCAAACTTTAACATCCCCTCCCCTTCCCCCCATGAGAACTGCAGACATAAACAAACTGCAGAGGCAACAAACATGCACAATAAAAGCACTACAATAGCCTGATGACTATAAAAGTGCTGACATAAGCCAGTCGGTAGCAACTACAAGCCTCGTAGCCTCTCCAATGTGATTATGTAAATGTAGGCAAGACAGAATGGGAATATTTATCACCCACGAAGCAAAACTTTTTCCACAGTGTGGCGCCACTGGCAGTCAAACTGCCTGAACAAACACTTTTGTAAACACCCACAAGCGGTCACTAATCAAAGCCTCGTATGTTCTAACTAACATTAATAGGAAGCTTAATTAACATGTGAAATTTTCATGATCTGTCTGTCTGCTTTTCTCTCTCTCCCTGGGGGAGGGAGAGAGATCCTCCTCTCCCCACCTCTTTCTCTTTCTCTCTCCCTCTCTCTTTCTCTCTCTCTTTCTCTCTCTTCTCTCTTCTCTCTCTCTCTCTCTCTCTCTCTCTCTCTCTCTCTCTCTCTCTCTCTCTCTCTCTCTCTCTCTCTCTCTCTCTCTCTCTCTATTAAGATATATGTGAAGAATAATTTAGCATCCCCTAACCTACAAGAAATTCTGGAAACTTAGTTTAATCCAAACTTTTATTAAACCGCTATTCTCCCGCACTCTACGGAATAACGAGAATAAATTTTGAAATTTTAATTAGGATCGGTCATTTGTTTTCTGTAATATGTATACCAAAGGGATCAATCTTGCCATGAAAATTAATTCGCATGGAACTCTGAGCAATATGCTCAGCTCTGTGTTCAGCTCTACCTTCTGTGTCTCTCTGTTAATTATATTGTCATTATTATTATTATTATTATTATTATTATTATTATTATTATTATTATTATTATTAATTTTCATGATTTTCACAAACACTTTTTAATAATAATAATATTATTATTATTATTATTATTATTATTATTATTATTATTAGTGGTAGTATTAGTAGTAGCTGTATTTGTTGTTGTTGTAATAATATTACTTAACACTGGCTTTCTTCCATATAATCAGTGACCAAAAATGATAAATTACGATCACCATCACCAGTTCAATGTCAGTGTTGCCAGAGGTACGCGTTCATCACAGTTCAATGTCAGTGTTGCCAGAGGTACGCGTTCATCACAGTTCAGGTAGTCCTCCAAACTGCGTTTCCTCATCCCTCCCTCAGAGTGCAGCAATTGTCAATGCTAACCGCCAGGATTCTGGTCCTGTTACCCGGTTTACCTGAATGCCTTCATAAATATTAATTTGATCCCACTCCAACAGCACATCAGACACAAAACTACCAGCTTCCAATCTGATCTAACACGTTCACAAAAGCATGTTCCATGTTCAAGACAGTGAAACTCAAAGCCTTCCATACCTCATCTTTCCATCTTTATAATAACTATGTCATACATGTACATAGAGTTTGCATCCCATTTCTATGTAAGGTTCGGTTAGGCTAAGTTGGGTTTGCTTAGGTAAGGTTAGGTTAATGTTGCAGTTATATAATTGTACAGTAAGCTCTCCTCTGGCAAGACAGTGATGGAGTAAATAATGATGAAAGTGTTTCATCACTATTTTACACATAAAATGCTCCTACACAGTTGAATTTCACTCTACGCCATCGTCGATTTTTCTAACCATCTCTGAATGTTTGAAGCAAAACCACTAAGGATATGCCAAGTTATTCAAGCCATTCCAGGAGGATTTAAATCGGTTCAACAATTTTGGTCATAGGGTATATGAACATTCCAATTGTTCCAAGAATTTAGACTAAGTTATCGTACACAAGTGTTGAAAATAATAAGCCAACTGGATAAGGCGTTCTCGAGTTATGAGGAAAATAAAATAGAAAGTTAGAGGATATCTTTAGCTCTTTAGAGCTAAAGATTTCCACTCCCCATGGGCTTGTCTTGCATTTATATATATATATATATATATATATATATATATATATATATATATATATATATATATATATATATATATATATATATATAAATAAGAGGTGAATTGTAGAATTGATGGGGGATAAAGGTCAGTGGTAATCTTAAAAGTCTGTGGAGACAAAGAACTTTATCCATGGAAGCAAAGAGGGGAATATCTGAGACTATACTAGGAAATGTTGGAAAGAGGGGGTAAAGAAGGTTTTGTGTGCGAGGGGCTTGGACTTACAGCAAGCATGAGTGAGCGTGTTAAATAGGAGCAAATGGAGACAAATGTTTTTTAGGACTTGACGTGCTGTTGGAGTGTAAGCAAGGTAACATTCATGAAGGAATTCAGGGAAACCGGAAGACCGGACTTGATTCCTGGAGATGGGAAGTACAGTGCCGGCACTCTGAAGGAGTTTTATAACTGTAGTGTAAGCACACCTCTGGAAAGACAGTGATGGAGTGAATGATGAAAGTTTTTCTTTTTCGGGCCACCCTGCCTTGGTGGGAGACGGCCGATGTGTTAATAAAAGAAAATAAATAATATATATATATATATATATATATATATATATATATATATATATATAGGTAGTAGGCCGGTAGACAACATCCACCCAGGAAGGTACTACCGTCATTCCAAATAAGTGTGAAACATAAGCCTGTAATTGTTTTGCATGATGGTAAGATTGCTAGTGTCTTTTTCTGTCTCATAAACATGGAAGGTTGCAGGTATGTCTTGCTACTTCTACTTACACTTAGGTCACATTACACATGCATGTACAAGCATATATATACTAACCCCTATGGGTTTTCTTCTATTTTCTTCCTAGTTCTTGTTCTTGTTTATTTCTGCTTATGTCCATGAGGAAGTGAAACATAATTCTTCCTCCGTAAGCTATGTGTGTCGTAGGAGGCGACTAAATGCCGGGAGTAATGGGCTCCCGGCATTTAGTCTAAATTACTAAAAAAAGGAAAAGAAAAACTGTATAAAATTGGGATGTTTGAATGTGCGTGGATGTAGTGCGAATGATAAGAAAGAAATGATTGCAAATGTTATGAATGAAAAAAAGTTGGATGGCTAGTCCTAAGCGAAACAAAGCTGAATAATTTAGCCTAATTCAATGATTTTTTGCGAAATTATTTTATACACAAATTTTCGCTTGCCTTATTCGGCAAGAAGAGCATTGCTATTTAAGCTAAAATAGCAGGTTTTACCTATTCGGCACGACATATATATCAAATACCAACGCGTTAGTAAAATGTAACAAATGGAGCATATTTTCTTATGTGACTTGGTAATGCCTATATTTGTGTTTTTCTATCTTTTTCTTCCTTCTATTCCTCCTTCATCTCTTCCAACTCCTCCTCATCCATTTCCTTTTTGTCCATAACACTTTACCTCTCTCAAAGTATACTCATGTTTGTCAATGTGATTCTTACAGGACCTCCAGATGCCTTAAGGAACTGCGTCGTGCTGAACGACAGTGTCGATGCCGTCCAGGTTCGGTGCGAGGAAGGGTTCGACGGTGGTCTCCCTCAAAGTTTTGTTATGGAAGTTTATGAAACCGAGGGAAGGAAGCTCAAGGTGAGACATCTGTTTGCTTCACTCTGTGTTTATCACAGCACTATGACGCTGCTGCCTGGTAGAGATAGTATATCTATTTTCGTCTCCCCTGACCGCACGGAAAAAAAATCTGCCTATTTGGGCAAAGCGAGTTTTTATTATATTCCTTGCGCAGCCATTCGAGACATTAGGTTTAGAATATCCATCCTGGTGGGAAGAATAATTGAGACACTCCGAAAAATAAGGGCCAAACAGAGGCCTGTTGAGATACAAATCTATGTCATTCTAACTATACATCAAATATAAAGCAATAACCGAATTGAGAGTTGTGGGGAAAGGTTGCCTCTAGCTAGACCGAGACAGTGCCCATCGCTTGGCTGAGTTTCCCAATCAAAATCTAGCACTATATTTAGGGTTCTGTAAGGAGGACCATTAGAGGTTCTCTGATTTTTGTTTATCCTCTAAGTTTCTATTTTATTTTCCTCATAAATCGAGAACGCCTTATCCAGTTGGCTTATTTTTTTCAACACTTGTGTACGATAAATTGAACTAAATTCTTGGAACAATTGGAATGTTCATGTACCCTATGGCCAAAATTGTTGAACCGATTTGCACCCTCCTGGAATGACCTGAATAACTTTGCATATCCTTGGTGGTTTTGCTTCAAACGTTCGGAGGTGGTTAGAAAAATAGACGACGGAAATTCAAGTGTAGGAACAGGATTGAACATTTTATGTGTAAAATAGTGTGAAAATATTATTACTGTTAAACAAGTATAACAAATTTTTAGCTTATCTCTTCTGAAAGGCTTCAATATCTAATGCCTGATTCTTCTTAGGATCACGATAGCATCTCTTTGGTTTTGTTTGCATGAAGGAAAAAAAAAATTCATGTAGTAAAATACTGAAAAAATCGAATCCTTGGAATCCGTGCCATAACCTAACAATGACTCAGCTGATCGGCTTCCAATTTTCACTACTGGTGTGGTGTCCTGAACACAACGTTCACCCTGCCATTGTGTGTACTGGTGTGCTGTCCTGAACACAACGTTCACCCTGCCATTGTGTGTACTGGTGTGCTGTCCTGAACACAAGGTTCACCCTACCATTGTGTGTACTGATGTGGTGTCCTGAACACAACGTTCACCCTGCCATTGTGTGTACTGGTGTGCTGTCCTGAACACAAGGTTCACCCTACCATTGTGTGTACTGATGTGGTGTCTTGAACACAAGGTTCACCCTCCCATTGTGTGTACTGGTGTGGTGTCCTGAACACAAGGTTCACCCTACCATTGTGTGTACTGGTGTGGTGTCCTGAACACAAGCTTCACCCTACCATTGTGTGTACTGGTGTGGTATCCTGAACACAAGGTTCACCCTGCCATTGTGTGTACTGGTGTGGTGTCCTGAACACAAGATTCACCCTACCATTGTGTGTACTGGTGTGGTGTCCTGAACACAAGGTTCACCCTACCATTGTGTGTACTGGTGTGGTGTCCTGAACACAAGGTTCACCCTGCCATTGTGTGTACTGGTGTGGTGTCGTGAACACAAGGTTCACCCTGCCATTGTGTGTACTGGTGTGGTGTCCTGAACACAAGGTTCACCCTGCCATTGTGTGTACTGGTGTGGTGTCCTGAACACAAGGTTCACCCTGCCATTGTGTGTACTGGTGTGGTGTCCTGAACACAAGGTTCACCCTGCCATTGTGTGTACTGGTGTGGTGTCCTGAACACAAGGTTCACCCTCCCATTGTGTGTACTGGTGTGGTGTCTTGAACACAAGGTTCACCCTCCCATTGTGTGTACTGGTGTGGTGTCCTGAACACAAGGTTCACCCTACCATTGTGTGTACTGGTGTGGTGTCCTGAACACAAGGTTCACCCTACCATTGTGTGTACTGGTGTGGTGTCCTGAACACAAGGTTCACCCTACCATTGTGTGTACTGGTGTGGTGTCTTGAACACAAGGTTCACCCTTCCATTGCGTGTACTGGTGTGGTGTCTTGAACACAAGGTTCACTCTGTCATTGTGTGTACTGGTGTGGTGTCCTGAACACAAGGGTCACCCTCCCATTGTGTGTACTGGTGTGGTGTCTTGAACACAAGGTTCACCCTCCCATTGTGTGTACTGGTGTGGTGTCTTGAACACAAGGTTCACCCTGTCATTGTGTGTACTGGTGTGGTGTCTTGAACACAAGGTTCACCCTGCCATTGTGTGTACTGGTGTGGTGTCTTGAACACAAGGTTCACCCTCCCATTGTGTGTACTGGTGTGGTGTCCTGAACACATGGTTCACACGGCCATTGTGTGTACTGGTGTGGTGTCCTGAACACAAGATTCACCCTCCCATTGTGTGTACTGGTGTGGTGTCCTGAACACAAGGTTCACCCTCCATTGTGTGTACTGGTGTGGTGTCCTGAACACAAGGTTCACCCTCCCATTGTGTGTACTGGTGTGGTGTCCTGAACACAAGGTTCACCCTCCCATTGTGTGTACTGGTGTGGTGTCCTGAACACAAGGGTCACCCTCCCATTGTGTGTACTGGTGTGGTGTCTTGAACTCAAGGTTCACCCTGTCATTGTGTGTACTGGTGTGGTGTCCTGAACACAAGGTTCACCCTCCCATTGCGTGTACTGGTGTGGTGTCTTGAACACAAGGTTCACCCTCCCATTGCGTGTACTAGTGTGGTGTCCTGAACACAAGGTTCACCCTCCAATTGTGTGTACTGGTGTGGTGTCTTGAACACAAGGTTCACCCTGTCATTGTGTGTACTGGTGTGGTGTCCTGACACAAGGTTCACTGTCATTGCGTGTACTGGTGTGGTGTCCTGAACACAAGGTTCACCCTCCCATTGTGTGTACTGGTGTGGTGTCTTGAACACAAGGTTCACCCTGTCATTGTGTGTACTGGTGTGGTGTCCTGAACACAAGGTTCACCCTGTCATTGTGTGTACTGGTGTGGTGTCCTGAACACAAGGTTCGCCCTCCCATTGTGTGTACTGGTGTGGTGTCCTGAACACAAGGTTCACCCTCCCATTGTGTGTACTGGTGTGGTGTCTTGAACACAAGGTTTACCCTGTCATTGCGTGTACTGGTGTGGTGTCCTGAACACAAGGTTCACCCTGCCATTGCGTGTACTAGTGTGGTGTCCTGAACACAAGGTTCACCTTGCCATTGCGTGTACTAGTGTGGTGTCCTGAACACAAGGTTCACCCTGCCATTGCGTGTACTAGTGTGGTGTCCTGAACACAAGGTTCACCCTGCCATTGTGTGTACTGGTGTGGTGTCCTGAACACAAGGTTCACCCTGCCATTGCGTGTACTAGTGTGGTGTCCTGAACACAAGGTTCACCCTGCCATTGTGTGTACTGGTGTGGTGTCCTGAACACAAGGTTCACCCTGCCATTTCGTGTACTAGTGTGGTGTCCTGAACACAAGGTTCACCCTGCAATTGCGTGTACTAGTGTGGTGTCCTGAACACAAGGTTCGCGCTCCCATTGTGTGTACTAGTGTGGTGTCCTGAACACAAGGTTCACCCTGCCATTGTGTGTACTGGTGTGGTGTCCTGAACACAAGGTTCACCCTGCCATTGCGTGTACTGGTGTGGTGTCCTGAACACAAGGTTCACCCTACCATTGTGTGTACTAGTGTGGTGTCCTGAACACAAGGTTCACCCTACCATTGTGTGTACTGGTGTGGTGTCCTGAACACAAGGTTCACCCTACCATTGTGTGTACTAGTGTGGTGTCCTGAACACAAGGTTCACCCTACCATTGTGTGTACTAGTGTGGTGTCCTGAACACAAGGTTCGCCCTCCCATTGTGTGTACTAGTGTGGTGTCCTGAACACAAGGTTCACCCTGCCATTGAGTGTACTGGTGTGGTGTCCTGAACACAAGGTTCGCCCTCCCATTGTGTGTACTGGTGTGGTGTCCTGAACACAAGGTTCACCCTACCATTGTGTGTACTGGTGTGGTGTCCTGAACACAAGGTTCACCCTACCATTGTGTGTACTAGTGTGGTGTCCTGAACACAAGGTTCACCCTACCATTGTGTGTACTAGTGTGGTGTCCTGAACACAAGGTTCACCCTACCATTGTGTGTACTAGTGTGGTGTCCTGAACACAAGGTTCGCCCTCCCATTGTGTGTACTAGTGTGGTGTCCTGAACACAAGGTTCACCCTCCCATTGTGTGTACTAGTGTGGTGTCCTGAACACAAGGTTCGCCCTCCCATTGCGTGGCATAACTTCATATTTTCCAATTTTATTGAATGAATACCGATAGTCGTTAATTTTTCAAAAAACTATAGAATGCTTGTGACTGGATTCAAAATATTACTGACGATATATTCTAAAATAAAGATGATAACCCGTAAGCTTAGTCATAGTAGATTCAAACTGGAAATATTACTGACACTTAAAAAACTTGGAATCGTTGGAATTATATCAATTTTTTTTTTATTTAAAAGACACATATATTAATTAATGGAGAATCACATTTCTGATCGACTCAGGGTTAGGAAACTGCAACACTTATGTATGAGAAGGAATTTTCATTAAGTTTAATTTCAACAACCATAGCATTGACTGGGACAAAATAAACAAAGAACTATGACACACACATCCTATGAATCAGACATTAGCACCCTAAATCCCCACCAGTGCCTGGAGAAGCTAAATATAGAAGCATACAAGGTGTGGAAATTTATTGAGATCGAGAATCCACGCCGACAAAATATGCAGTGGAAGTCATGAGTCACCACATTATTATTGACATGTTTACACTAATTTGATAGATTATAGGTAGAATTAAGAACTAATAAAAGAATTAAAATATGTAGTTTTAGGCTTAATATGTTTACATTAGATAGAAATGAGTAAGGAAAGTTTGATACTTAGAGAAACTAGCAGTCCTCCAAAGAGCTAATGAGGAAGATGGACGCTGATAGCCATCTTTGGGACAAAGAGTTGAGAGCACCTCCTTAAAAGTTTCTGTATCTTGAGTCCCACACGGATTTCAAACGTTACCTGGCAGTTAATAACGTGCTTCAGAGGTCTTACAAGGAATTTGTGGATACAAGTCTCTGCGCCAGACCCGTTGGTGATACTATTACTGTATTTAACCCATAGTCACGTGGCCACTATATACTGGGTGAGGAAATCAGGAATAGTTAACTTACGGTTAATAAGCCCATGACCAACGATCAGGTAATTTGTGATTGATATTTACTGCAGTTTACAGTTTTTACTCCTGAAAGTGTTGTACAAGCCACTTGTGAGACTGAGACGATAGGAATCTTGGTAGACGGTGTCAACAGTCCTTGCTAGAGAAAGCTTCTTACAAGGACGCAGATATTACACACATTTTCATACAAGGTCTGTATTCAATCAAATAATACCAGAGCTGAGGTAAGATGGGGAGGAAAAAGGATGGAAATACTGGAAAAGGATGGGTCTGTATTAAATATGTCCCATTGAGGAAACCCATATGAAGATAAGATACAGAGAGAGAGAGAGAAAGAGTGTAGGACATAGTACAAGAGAAGAAAAAGGGTTACCAAACTGCTCGACAACATAAATATGTAGAAACGAATGATAGTCTTAGTCGAGAGATCACGGTATTAGACCAAAGGAAATCATAGCAAACAGAAGAAGTGCAAAGGGAACAAAAGGGCATACAGGATATTGCAAGTAACCCAAATATTTTTATTCATGTGCAAAATGCAAGCTAAGAAATATCTGTAGATTTGGACCATTAATGAGAAGAGACTTGTATACTGACGATGAACCTGAAATTAGTGAAATTCTAAAAAAAAAAAAAAAAACCAGTATGAGTCGGTGTTCAGCAACCCACTAATTGACACCATGGTAGAGAATGCAAATATTTTTCACTCCTGCAGTAGGCCGCGCAGACCATCTAACTGACGTTAGTACTAGTCTCATAGATTTCGAAAAAGAAATGGATAATATGCCAATTCACTTAGCACCTGCACCAGATTCATGGAATGCCCTATTTATAAAAAAGTGCAAATTACCACTAGCATGAGCTCTCAGTAATCTTTGGAGAAATAGCCTAGATATAGGTGAAATTCCGTATAAGGGAGGTAGCAGAGCACTAGCTAAAAATTGCAGACCTGTTCCCCCATTATAAAAATCCTCGAAAGAGTGATGAGACGTCAAATTACAAATTTCATGGAACAGCACACTCGGAATAACCCAAACGAGCATGGTTTTAGAGCAGGATGATCATGTCTGTCAGCTGTTGAACCACTATGACACAATTACGCACATGTGATATACACAAATTTTGCAAAAGCGTTTGACAAATGCGATCTTGGGGTGTTAGCACATAAACTGATGGCCATAGGCATTATGGGGACTGTAGGAAGATGGATATTTGGGTTCCTAACACACAAAACACAAAAAACTAGTAATAAACAGAGGAAAATCCAGCATCAGCGAGGTAAAAAGCTCAGTTCCCCAAGGCACTGTCCTGGCACCTCTGCTGTTTCTCATTCTCAAAGCAGACTTAGATAAAAACACCCGTCACAGCTGCCACTAAAATAAGCATGAAAATCAGTATGGCAGAAGACACTGAAAAATTACAGGAAGATAGAAGCAGTGTTTTCCAGTTGGTATTGGAGAAAAACATGACATTCATTGGTTATAAATTGCAGTTGCTTAGTTTTGGAAAGAATGTAGAACTCAAAAAGAACACTTTATACAAAACTAGAATGAAAGGGACACTTGAATGACTTGGGAATAACTATGTCAGCTGACCTTGTTTTCAAAGAACATAATAAGTCAAAGGTCACGACAGCCAGGATAAAGTTAAAGGTAAGTTTACTTAATCTTGAAATTTGAACTGAAAGTCTTTCATACGCATGCTGTTACTCTCTACCCTATTTGCATCTTTTAGTAATTTACATTAAATTTACTTGGTAATATTATGAGGTTGTGAACCTTCCTGAGCTCAGAAAATGAATCAACCATTTTTACCTAATCGAGCGACATATATAATATATATATATTATATATATTCAAAATGATCACAGTAATCAGGTGATATCATGAATATGCAAGACAACCTACAGTAATTTTGTCTTAAGTCAATTCTTGTATTTCTATTAAGTCCTAATGTTTATACACTATTTTGATTTTACAAACAATAAAATTGGCATTAAACCTTCAATTTAACCAGGACTCTCTATGGGCATCTTTGAGTAATATTACATTAAATTTACTTGGTAATATTATAGGTTAGTGATTACCCCATGAGACTGTCGAAAAAAATAAGTAGACATCATAGAAGATAGTACACATCAAATATTGTTAATCTAAGCGTTAGCGAATGTCTTAGATAAAAATAAATTTAACTTTTTTTCTTCAAAACTTGACTTATGCAACAACTGCATTAAATACGTGAGGAATTGTATATATCTTAAGTCAACTGTATATATCTTAAGTCAATTGTATATATCTTAAGTCAACTGTATATATCTTAAGTCAATTGTATATATCTTAAGTCAATTCTTAGTAATACAAAACACAGAAATGGTTATAATAATGACCATATTTTTTAAAGGGGTAGACCGGTAAGCCAGCGGAAGGCCTCGGTCAGGTGACCAAAAGCTCCAACGGCGGGTCATCATCTGACTAAGACCCGTGTCAGGAAACACTTATCCTGTTTCCTGACGAACCTTACCTAACCTTAGTAATACACATCTATTTAAAAAAAAATAGATTGTCATTACCTAACTTAGTTGCCGATGGCAAAATACTTATTGTGAGTGGAAAAAACAAAACCCATGCAGCTAAATGCATGGATCGGGACCTGATCAACCAGGTAGTTGCCGGCGCACACAAACCGACGTACAAACCACAACCCGGCTGGTCAGGTATTGACTTTAAGTGCCTGCCCAACTCCCTCTTGATGGCAGCCATGGATCTATTGGTAATTCCCCTTATGTATGCTGGGAGGCAGTTGAACAGTCTTGGGCCCCTGACACTTACTGTGTTACCTCTAAGCGTACTCGTGGCACCCCTACTTTTCATTGGGGAGAATGTTGCATCTCCTGCCGAGTCTTTTGCTTTCTTAGGTAGTGATTTTCGTGTGCAGATTTGGGTCTAGTCCCTCTTAAGATTTTCAAAATGCATATTATGATGTATCTTTCTCAGTTGTGTTCTAAGGAGTACAGGTCAAAGGACTTCAACCGTTCCTTGCATATTATGATGTATCTTTCTCGCTTGTGTCCAAGGAGTACAGGTCAATGGACTTCCACCACTCCTAGTAATTAAGGTGCTTTATTGTACTTATACGTTAAGAATAATTTCTCTATATATTCTCCAGGTCTGCAATTTCGCCTGCCTTGAAGGGGCAGTTAGTATAAACAGTACTCCAGCCTAGAGAGAACAAGCGATTTGAAAAGAATCATTATTGGCTTAGCATCCCTAGTTTTGAAGGTTTTCATTATTCATCCTATCCTTTTCCTAGCAGATGTGGTATAGACATTGTTGTGATCTTTGAAAGTGAGATTCTCTGACATTATTACTCCCAGGTCCTTCACATTAGTTTTTCATTCTATTGTGTACTTTAAAGGTACTTACTCCGAGGAAGATCATTTTTAAAAGGTTGTTAAACAAAATTTTTAAGAGATTTTAAAGGTACTTTCAACTGGAATCTCACTATTTGTTACTTTAAAAAAATAGCGGCTGATACTTTTGTTAAGGTTGAAAAACGTTTCTCCTAGGACTCATCATTTAGTTATGTGAAACTCTGGGAAGCTCGTAAGTCTGGCATGAAGAGAAAGGGAGTACAATCATAGTACTGACTGGTGACTGCAGCAGACAGACATAGCAGACACAGTAAGTTTATTCAGTTATACACAAATACAGTTACATAGATTATCATACATAGCAGCATATGTGTAGAGAACCTAGGATAACCCAAAAAAGTCAGAGTGACTTATTTCCATTGGGGTCCATTTAATACCTTAATATTATACACTAGTAGATATGTTATTATACTATAAAGGATATATACTAGGAATAAGGTAAAAAGAGTTATTTACATATACATGTATGTTAGCTAAAAAAATAAAAAATCATTCTCCTCCCTTTCTGTCGCTACATTCATTAGGTACCTTTTGGTTCTCTTCTTGAACTGGCTGATGCTATGACTGGCTTTGACATGTGTAGGCAGTCTGTTCCATTCCTTAATTGCTGTATAATAAAAGGTGTTTGAAGCCTGGCCACTGACTGTGGGAACTACAAAGTTGTGCTCTCTACCCCTAGTACTATGACAGCTTTGGTTCCCAGCCTTGACAAAATTGGCAGCAAGATATTCTGGACACTGTTTGTGAGCAATTTTATAGACTTGATTCAACATAAGTTGTTTTACTCTGTCTTCAATATTCAGTATATCCACTTGTTATAATTCATCCTGGCCTACATGTGCTCTTGGTCCCAGGTCATCAACTGGTGGCAGTGGTGACGCAGCTGCTCTGGTTAACTAGTTGCCCCAAACTGGTCAACACTCCCATAAGAGATGGTCATACAGGATGACACCATTTAGACCATTTCACTGTTAATGTTTTGTATAAGAATGTGCTGTTTATGTTTGAATCTGTTGTGAATGTATATGTTATGGATGTGTTTTATATGTATGTGTTGAATATGTGTGTGCCGAATAGGTAAAACTGGTCAATTAGCAAACTCATTTAAAATTAAGTCCTAAAATATTCTCTTATACATTTATAAAAAGATCATTTATGTTAATGTAAAAATTAAGAAATTTTTACCAAAAGGACCTTAGAAAACATACCTAACCTTATTATAACAAGGACAATTTAATTTAGCCTAATACAAATAAATATATTTTAGACAAGTTTACAATAATTTAATAATAAACAAACACAATGAAATATCTTTTTTTTCTTAGGCTCAGAATGATTTTTTGCGAAATTACTGCATACACAAATTTTCGCTTGCCTTATTCAGCAAGAAGAGCGTTGCTGTTTAAGCCAAAATAGCAAGTTTTACATATGTATATGCTTGAGTTGTGTATAAACATATTAAATGTGAATGTTCGTGCTGTGTGTGACTGATGTTCGCATGTGTTTATGTTAATGTATGTACTCACCTAGTTGTGGTTGCAGGGGTCGATTCATAGCTCCTGGCCCGCATGTATATATGTATGTATGTATATATATATATATATATATATATATATATATATATATATATATATATATATATATATATATATATATATATATATATATATGTATTTATTTGTGTACTGTGTATAGATGGATGTGTTCTTGCGTTGAAACAGTATCAAAATTACTTAGATAAAGTTGAGAAACTGGTACCTACACATCCCTCCACCGATCTGAGTTAACAGATTACAATGTGTGTAGCCTATTAGATCAAACATTCACCAGATATAACGTGGAAATCATATGATTAATGTGTTCATTAAAATTAACAGAAACTGATTACAAAGAAAACTTTCCTCTGGAAAACAAAATCTTCCAATTTTCAGCTGCGCAGAAAAGGTGTCCTCGACGTTATTGTACAGATAACCAATTATCCCAATTTATTGTGTATGCTAGAAAAATGGGATTTCTTTTGCCTATAAACATAATGGAGCTTGTTTTTTTTTAATTGATACATTTGCCTTTAAATGTTTAAGGCTATTCAGATGAGGCTTTTTGAAGTTATCGCACATAATTTTACATACATTTTAAATAGGCAGAACGTTACATACATAACGTTTGTGTTAAAAACTTGAAAATCTTCAGATGAGACATTTTTAAGTTTTAAAATAAAAACCGCCCTTTTTTAAAGTATAAAATGGTACCAGCAGAGACCAATAAAGATCTAAAGCATCCTGGTATAGCACAGACTACTAGCATCCTGGGAGGAAGAAAACAACATTCTGACAAGCAGTGTATGTATCCACTTTATTGGAAAGCATAATAATGGGAATCTTCAGGTTTTATTAATCTGTAAAAAAAGTTTTTTATTATTATTTTATCTTGGGAGAGGGATGCACCAAGAAATCTTAGCTAAACTTCCTTTCCTTGGATCTAACCTTATTACTTTGCTTTCCCCAAGCACAATGATCTTAACATGTTCAGCACTTCGATATTTTGATGGTATTATTTTTATTTCCGTGGCTTGTGTGTATGTGCGTTGCTTGAGAGTAGTCCAACGTGACGAGTAAGACCCCAGTGTTCACGGTGCGTGGTCTTCCCTCCGGCCTGCTGCTCACCATCTTGATCTACGCTGCTAACACCAAGGGTCGCTCCCAGCCCTCTGTGCTGGCGGCTGCCACACTGGGTAACCTCCAGGAAAAACACATCTCAGGTGAGTCTAAAAAAACATCTCATCTAAATTAACCTATCATTTAAACTACCATTACATCTTAACTACCTCTTGTCTTAACTGCATTGTATTAAAAATCTCTTATCTGAACTACGTTTTGTCTAAATTGCTTTGGGCTTAAACTACGTCTCGTCTAAACTATCTTTAACTTGTAACTAATAAACAAGAATATTAGCATGAAAGCTCATTCAGATTCATAATATAATTATCTGCTTTGTTAGTTTTAAAGCTTATTGCCTGCACGAAGGTCGTTAAGGTTGTGGTTTGCCAGCACACAATAAAAAAATTGTCCCTAAACCATGGGTCAAAGTCAACTCTCATCCTCTTAACACAGGAAGATAAACACATCTTGTAAATACAGATATATATATATATATATATATATATATATATATATATATATATATATATATATATATATATATATATATATATATATATGCTAGGAATTCGCAAGAGCAGGCGAAATATTCACGAACACTGATCTCTGGCCGACGGAGACTCGAACCTACGAACCTCATGACAAGGTACGCAGTGCTTTGCCGACCGTACCACACTGGTCTAATACCTTGGCATCCAGCTTTCGCTAAACGTTATTCCAAGGCAGCCAGCTGTTTTATATATATATATATATATATATATATATATATATATATATATATATATATATATATATATATATATATATATATATATATATATATATATATATATATATATATATATATATATATATATATATATATATATATATATATATATATATATATATATATATATATATATATATATATATATATATATATATATATATATATATATATATATATATATGTATAGTTCCTTTATATAAAGGGAAGGGGGATAAAAGAGAGTGTAAAAATTATAGGGGAATAAGTTTACTGAGTATACCAGGTAAAGTGTATGGCAGGGTTATTATTGAAAGAATTAGACGTAAGACAGAGAGTAGGATTGCAGATGAGCAAGGAGGCTTTAGAGTGGGTAGGGGATGTGTAGATCAAGTGTTTACAGTGAAGCATATATGTGAACAGTATTTAGATAAAGGTAGAGAAGTTTTTATTGCATTTATGGATTTAGAAAAGGCATATGATAGAGTGGATAGGGGAGCAATGTGGCAAATGTTGCAAGTGTATGGAATAGGTAGTAAGTTACTGAAGGCTGTAAAGAGTTTTTATGAGGATAGTGAGGCTCAGGTTAGGGTGTGTAGGAGAGAGGGAGATTACTTCCCGGTAAAAGTAGGTCTTAGACAGGGATGTGTAATGTCACCATGGTTGTTTAATATATTTATAGATGGGGTTGTAAAAGAAGTAAATGCTAGGGTGTTGGGGAGAGGGGTGGGATTAAATTATGGAGAATTAAATGCAAAATGGGAGTTGACACAGTTACTTTTTGCTGATGATACTGTGCTTATGGGAGATTCTAAAGAAAAGTTGCAAAGGTTAGTGGACGAGTTTGGGAGAGTGTGTAAAGGTAGAAAGTTAAAAGTGAACATAGATAAGAGTAAGGTGATGAGGGTATCAAACGATTTAAATAAAGAAAAATTGGATATCACATTGGAGAGAGGGATTATGGAAGAAGTAAATGTTTTCAGATATTTGGGAGTTGACGTGTCAGCGGATGGGTTTATGAAGGATGAGGTTAACCATAGAATTGATGAAGGAAAAAGGTGAGTGGTGCATTGAGGTATCTGTGGAGACAAAAACGTTATCCATGGAGGCAAAGAAGGGAATGTACGAAAGTATAGTGGTACCAACACTCTTATATGGGTGTGAAGCATGGGTTGCAAATGCTGCAGCGAGGAGGAGGCTGGAGGCAGTGGAGATGTCCTGTCTAAGGGCAATGTGTGTGTAAATATTATGCAGAAAATTCGGAATGTGGAAATTAGGAGAAGGTGTGGAGTTACTAAAAGTATTTGTCAGAGGGCTGAAGAGGGGTTGTTGAGGTGGTTTGGTCATTTAGAGAGAATGGATCAAAGTAGAATGACTTGGAGAGCGTATAAATCTGTAGGGGAAGGAAGGCGGGGTAGGGGTCGTCCTAGAAAAGGTTGGAGGGAAGGGGTAAAGGAGGTTTTGTGGGCGAGGGGCTTGGACTTCCAGGAAGCATGTGTGAGCGTGTTAGATAGGAGTGAATGGAGACGAATGGTTTTGGGACATGACGATCTGTTGGAGTGTGAGCAGGGTAACATTGTGTGAAGGGATTCAGGGAAACCAGTTAATTGATTTAGTTGGACTTGAGTCCTGGAAATGGGAAGTACAATGCCTGCACTTTAAAGGAGGGTCTGAGATAGTGACAGCTGGGAGGGACTTTTCTCAGCTGTCGTATCTGAGCTCCTCTGCAAAGACAGTGATTATGTATGAGTGTGGTGAAAGTGCTGAAATGATGAAAGTTTTTTTCTTTTGGGGATTTTCTTTCTTTTGGGTCACCCTGCCTCGGTGGGAGACGGCCGACTTTTAAAAAAAAAAAAAATATATATATATATATATATATATATATATATATATATATATATATATATATATATATATATATATTTTATATATATATATATATATATATATATATATATATATATATATATATATATATATATATATATATATATATATATATATATATATATATATATATATATATATATATATATATATATATATATATATATATAACGTTCCGAATAGGTAAAATTGGTGAATTAGCAAGAACTGATTTAAGATTAAGTCCTTCCTAAAGTTTTCTCTTATACATATAAAGATATATTTTTTCAGAAGAAACTAGAAAACTTATCAAACCTTATTCTAACAAGCGCAATTTAATTTAGCCTAATCCAATTAAATATATTTTAGATAAGTTTACAATAATTTAATAATAAACAAACACAATGAAATATATTTTTTTCGCTCGGTTCAGAATGATTTTTGCGAAATTATTGCATTCACAAATTTTAGCTTGCCTTATTCGGCAAGAAGAGTGTTGCTATTTAAGCCAAAATCGTCATATATTTAGAAAAAACAAACAAACACATTTGAATTTTAATATGCCTTTTAGTTTTGTGTATTACTGCATTATATAATGTTACAAAAATAATACTTTCCCTACTGGAGGAAATCAAACTAAGTTTTTCAACTACGTAATATGAAAACTGCTTCAATACTATTTATGTTTGTTGAAAACCTCCTGTTGAATAATGTCATGGAAGACTTGTAAATGAGTTGTGGCAGCTACAGTTCTTAGCTTGTAAAACATGGTTGTATATATTAGCCTAATACTATTAAAAGAACCTGAATCTGAAAGTCCTATAAATCAATCAATGGATATTATCAAGTGAGCGAGCAAGGCCGAAGCCAAGCATGAGAGACACTCTTTCATAATTGAGCCTTTTCATACAATAACCCACATACAAACAGATCTGAGATGGGCTTGTGACTTGAAAAAGCCCATTGATTTAGCAAAATGTTGTCAATAAAGATTCGCATTATTCTGCATTTGTGTGTCTTTACCCGGACCTAATCAAAGTAAAACGAAGGGTTGAATCTAAATAAGGGATCCAAGCATGAAAGAATATGCAACTAATCAGAAGTCTTCAGGTGAACACTAAAAGTCATAAGTTCAGTTCAGTTCAGACTCTCAGGTAAGGACCCACTAGGGGCGAGGGGGAAGTGGGGACAGACGAAGAATAGCCGGTGAGAGGAAGAACTGAAGGAGAAGAGAAAGGGTCAAGACTAAACCCAACAGTCTAACTACTGCAATCTTTTGGATAAAAGTCATAAACAAATCAAGATTCAATGTTAGTTAATTTTAATACGTTAAAAGATATTATTTTAGTCGGGTAATGTAGTTCTAAAATTGTTTTTTGTTAATATACTGCCAAAATTATCATTGTGTAACTATTAATCGTGTGATACAAAATGATAGGTGGGTGGTAAAGCAAGTCACGAGATATAAGATGGATAGTGAACAAGTCTATGAAATAGGTAAATGTTAATCCAGGGGTAATGGTCCAGCTGGGTGTGAAAAAGGGATATTACAGTAGACAAGGCAACAGAAAACAAACCGTGGGGGTTGAACCAGTATACAGTAAAAACAGGACAGTAAAAGTTAGTTTATTGGTCTAGGCTAAATGAATACAAAAAAATAGTTAATTCAAGATAATACTAAAAAAAATAGCAAGAGAGTACTGAATGAGGCTACATAAATAATGGAGATATTTATTCCAAGCAACATGAAGAAAAAGGTGGGTGTTGGACCATAGTTGGAAAAACAAAAGTTAATGTTAGGTGGGGTTTGCAGCACCAAGGGAAGGTCAGTGGGGCGTAAGACAGTTACAACTGATTGGATGGACGAAACTCCTTTCCAAATGACAGGTATATCTGCTCGTCTAATATCATTCCATCTTCACTCTCTAAATTGAAGCAGGAGAAATTATGTTTTTCTCTTGAGTGTAAGTCTTAATATATCGTGTGAGCACCATTAACAAGGATATATTAACGATCATTTGTATTACAGTTGAGAGAGAGAGAGACAGAGGAGGAAAATGAGGAGGAAGAGGAGGAATGTGAAGAAGAGGAAGTAGAAGAAGAAGGATAATGAGGAGGAGGAGGAGCAGGAGGAGGAACGGAGGCAGCAAACAGTACCCACACTTTGGCTGTACACTTTTCAAAAACCATCAATGTTTCTTAGCATGACTCGAGTTACACACTCATACACCATTCAAACATTAATGAAGTAAAGTTAGTTAAGTAAATGAAAGAAATAATAACCAGCCTATAGCCGATTCTTATTTCTTTTAGTTTTCCATTTGTATGTTTCAGAAATATAAATGCTTATAAATTTATATGCCTTAACTTCTTTTGTTAATGGATCACTTTTGTTTGTGAAGAACATTGAAGCTTCCTCATTTCGTCATATATTTATTAAGAACAACAGATTTGAATTTTAATCTTTAAGTTTTGTGGATCATTGCACTTTTAATGTTAAAAATAATAAACTTTCTCTACTATGTATTATAAAAATTGCTTCGGTGCTATTTATGTCGAAAGCCGCCTGTTGAATAATGTTATGGAAGACTTGTAAATGAGCTGTGGCAGCTTCAGATCTTAGCTTACAAAACAAGGTGGTATATATTATCCTACCATTGTAGATCCATTGAGTAAATAAAGAGAGGAAAGGGGGGGCAGTACAGTCAGAAACACTAGGATGAGAAAGCAAATACATTAATAAAGATGTTTAATGAGGATGGAGCTTGACACTAATGCAGTAATGTTGTCACTAACAAAACAATCATTATTACAGTGGTAATACAAAACTTTTTGTACTGGTAATGCATCCCTAGAGATGCATTAACGTTGGCACTGTTTGTATAATGAATATAACACTAATGATGCAATAAGCTTGGTTCTAATGAATAATGATGCAGGAAGCTTCGTTCTAGTGAATAATAATGCAGTAAGCTTGGCCCTAGTGAATAATGATGCAGTAAGCTTGACCCTAGTGAATAATGATGCAGTAAGCTTGGCTCTAGTGAATAATGATGCAGTAAGCTTGGCTCTAGTGAATAATGATGCAGTAAGCTTGGCTCTAGTGAATAATGATGCAGTAAGCTTGGCCCTAGTGAATATTTATGCAGTAAGCTTGGCTCTAGTGAATAAGGATGCAGTAAGCTTGGCCCTAGTGAATAATGATGCAGTAAGCTTGGTTCTAGTGAATAATGATGCAGTAAGCTTGGCTCTAGTGAATAATGATGCAGTAAGCTTGGCCCTAGTGAATAATTATGCAATAAGCTTGGCTCTAGTGAATAATGATGCAGTAAGCTTGGCCCTAGTGAATAATGATGCAGTAAGCTTGGTTCTAGTGAATAATGATGCAGTAAGCTTGGCTCTAGTGAATAATGATGCCGTAACTTTGGCTCTAGTAAATAATGATGCTGAAAGGAGAGAGCTTAATATGAGGCTGCAGAAGCCTGAAACAAACAATCTCAAATTGAGGAGCAGGAATATAACCTCCAGAGTAAAGTAATTTTGAGAAATTATGTGGGCGAATTTCACAGGTATAATCCTGAATTAACATTTCACACACATAACTGGGGGGAACTCTAGCACATCCAAAACAGATTGCAGTTACTGCTATAGATATACCTTAGGAACAGGTGGGATTTTAGCAACCGTGGGTCACTACAATGTCCCACCTTCGATGCCTACCTCAGCTCCCCAGACTCACGGACCTTAAATTATGTGAACATTTAGTTCTTAAAATTATTACATGAAATTTCCAGCCAGTAACATTGGCTGTATTAAATTTGGTTGTGGACTGTATATATTACTGAAAAATTATTTAGGACTGGACAACTTCGAGTAATTTGTTGGAACACGGTTTAAATTTATTATAAGCACCATTTTAATACTACACAAAATTAAGTGAGTGTGTGGAAAATTTTGGATTTTCCTATATCAGCATGGGTAAAATGTAATAATATAATAATTGTATAATAAAATGTGATGCTGATTTGACCCTTTCGAGAAATTTGGAATGGGCGGGGGGATGGGGGGGGAGGAAGGTAGATGAGCTGCTGAGTAACGCCGGGGAGACGCCATGTTGAATTAAATGTGTGAGAACTGGTCGGAATTTTGCACCAGGAATTCGACGTTTTCCGAGGCCTAATGGGGTGTTTCAGCCTGGAACCCGTGTTAATGTCCCCTACTGAAGAATTGGGACAGTTGCAGTTCAGTGACCTACTGTGACTTAAGTCCCACTTTCCTCAACCAAATTACTTGCAGTAAATTCAATTAATGCTCTGTAAACTTCCTGCAGGTGATTTGCTAATAATAATAAATATAATAATAATAATAATTTTCACAGTGTATATAAATACGGAACATAAGAATAACTTACTAGATTATTATCTTAGTGATATATCCTAACGCCTCCCTAGCAGGCAATTATGAAAATATTGGCCATTACTAGATACCTTACCTATTTGTTGAGTTGATACCCTATATAAGGAGGCAAAATTAAATTATTGTAGGTACACGTAATGGTCAACAGGCCGTCCAATCACCGTGTCCAGTATTATCTTGTATTAATATTGGTAGAATTACCGACAATATGTTAGGTAAAAGGCACAAGTGCAACTAATGTGACATTTTATTGTGGCAACGTTTCGCTCTCTAGGAGCTTTATCAAGCCGAAACCTGGCCATAATAAAATGTCACATTTGTTGGACTTGTGTCCTTTTACCTAACATTATTATTTTCATTATCAGCCTTATTATGGCCATAATACTATGTATCTGAACCCTTCCAGGTACCTATTATATACACTCATTTCATGGTCCTCGATTATTGTTAATACACTAATCATCGGCTTTAATTACCTATGATCAAATTCTGCAACACTCCGCAGGTAATATTTACGTTCCAATATTTTTGTTAATCTCCTCCGTTTTGTCTACCAAAACATCATTTCAATTAATATAATAACACTTCCAGGTGTGCACTCTATTTTCATTACCGAAGTATTATTAATTTCCTGTAAATTACAATAATTTTCACTTTATTTATTCAACTCCTTACAGAATATAAGGAAATATTAGAGAATGTTAGTTCTCATGTAACAGAACATCTTTTAAAAGTCACTGAAGATATACACCTGCACAGTTTCAGATAGACATTATTATCCCCATCAATTCTTACACATAAATCCAAGGAAAGTTATCAAAATTTTCAAGAGTAATAAGGTCGGCACTAGTGAGGTAAGGTTAACAGTGGTAATGCAGTTAAGTTAATGTTATAATGGCTGTATTGGAGTTGCAATAAAGTTGGGAGTAATTCTGCAATATGGTTGGCATAGTTGTACGGTATAGTTTAAACTAGTAATGCAGCTAAGTTGGTACTACTTATTGCAGTTAAGTTGACAATGTTATGTATTAAGGATGGTACTGGTGTTATCGTAGGGTTGGTACCATTGCTGTAACAATATCGGTATTGGTGTTACAGTATATTTTTCACTTGTGATGCAATGAGGTTGGTGCTAGGGATTAAGTATACCAGTCATCTGGCATTATTTCATTCGCTTTTCGAACTGAGGAATATCTCACCGTATTGAAAAATCTGCAATAGTGCAGAGTGCATCCATACACAAGCTATCACACATTAACTAATATCCGAGTTTCTTCAACAACTATAACTAATTAAGATATGCAGTGTCCAAAACTAATTCAAAACTTCCACTAAGAAACACTATTTTGAAAGTTTAAAGCCAGTCTTGAAAAGCATTCTCGAGTCATCAGACAGAAATCAGTTCCCCAAAATGTACCGGTAGTTGAAATTTGAAGTTTCTGAAAAGCTTCATTTAAAGTTATCGCATTTAAAGTTATCGCATTTAAAGTTATCGCATTTAAAGTTATCACATTTAAAGTTTTGAAACTAAAGGGATGAGGCATTCACAGATTATTACTTGAAAACCAGTATTCCATTTTCCTAATTCATGAAAAATAAGAAAGTGACATGAACATATGCAAAAATCATTTCACCACTGTTTATTTCACAGAAACCAGTTTATTACATAAAATTGGCAAATTAAATTTACACCAACGAAAACCAAGAAGTTATCCTCTGAGAAAATCACATTAGGATTAAAAGTTTGAAGGTTATCAATATATGTGTTTCCCGGTTATTGCATAGAATCTAACAATTAAAAGCATATTAACTATGTTATCAAATTTGTGAAATTTATAGGTACACAGCACAAAACCCATCACGCATTAAGGGGTCATGTCAAACACAATAATAATAATAATAATAATAATAATAATAATATCTTTATTTACTACAAGTACATGTACATGGTATACAGGCCTAGCTGACATCAATGACATACTACTATATAGAAAGTCCCTTGTTATGCTGAGCATTTCGGGCAGATTAGGTCAGTGTCCTAGGATGCGACTCACACCAGTCGACTAACACCCAGGTACCCATTTTACTGATGGGGAACATAGACAACAGGTGTAAAGAAACACGCCCAATGTTTCTGCCCTGGCTGGGAATCGAACCCAGGCCCTCGCCGTGTGAAGCGAGAGCTTTAGCCACCAGACCACCAGAGTCACTTAACATAACAAACCATACTCACTGAATTAAAAAATATAATTACTTCCAATAATTAAATGTGGCAAAATGAGTACTACGCATTCCAATAGCAAAACCATCTAAGTCTGAGACACTAGTGTCGAAATATTGAAGCTGCTCAGAATAAACTGTCTAGGGTTATTGCATGCCAACTAGAGAAGCGAGACTGTATTTCAGTAAAAGGAGGCCCTAAGATAGGGATGTGTGATGTCACCACTATTATGTAACATACTCTTTTTATATATGGGGTTATGAAAGAAGAGAATGTTAGGATGTTTGGGCGAGATGTAGATTGAAAGATAACAAATTTAAAAAAAAATGCGGGTTGTCTCAGTTGGTTTTCGTCTATGACCTGGCTCTTCTGGGAGATTCTTAGCAGAAGATGCAAGGTTGATGCAGAAATTTGGGAGGGAATTTAAATGAATTAAATATAATCATAGGAAAGAGCAAGGTAATGAAAGTAATTAAAAATCTAGGCAATGAAAAATTGAATATCTGACTGGAGGAGGGGAATGGAAGAAGCAAATGTATTTAGATATTTTGGAGTAGACTTGCTGGTGGATGAGTCTTTCAGAGATGAGGTGAACTATAGCACTGATGAAGCAAAAATGTAAGTGCCCAATGTGGCATTGGTGGAGACAAAGACATTTTCCAATAAAGACAAAAAGGGGGAATTCGTAGACTGAAGATTACGAGAAGGTGTGGGTATACTTAAAGTTTTATTCAGATTGCCTAGAAGAGGTTGTTGAGATGATTTGAACACATAGAGAGGATGGAAATAGGACGACTACAAAAGCGTAGAAATCTGGAAAGGAGAGAAGTAGTAGTAACCGTTACAGTAAAGGCAGCATGGATGGGGGAGGTGGGTTAAGGTGGTTTTTAATGGGAGTGAATGTCCAACTGACTTGTGTGAGTGCGTCAGATAAAAGTGGAGGGTTGAATTTTCTGAATTGACGTGCTTCTGGAGTGTGCTGTATAACCCATAGGGGTTATACAGCACCTGTGCGGGGGGGGAGGGATGGGGGAATGAAAGGCATTCAGGCTTAATTCAGATAAATTGAGAACAAATTAAATTCCCTAGATCAAGAGCCCTTCACTAGTATTAAGGAACCTCCCTTGAGAGGTGAAGGGATTCAGGACAACTAACTAGCCGAACTTCAGTCCTGCATGAGGAAAGTACCGCGCCTGAGGGAAGTACCGCGCCTGAGGGAAGTACCGCACCTGAGGGAGGTACCGCACCTGAGGGAGGTACCGCACCTGAGGGAAGTACCGCACCTGAGGGAAGTACCGCACCTGAGGGAAGTACCACACCTGAGGGAAGTACCGCACCTGAGGGAAGTACCGCACCTGAGGGAAGTACCGCACCTGGGGGAAGTACCGCGCCTGAGGGAAGTACCGTACCTGAGGGAAGTACCGCACCTGAGGGAAGTACCACGCCTGAGGAAAGTACCGCGCCTGAGGGAAGTACCGCCCTTGAGGGAAGTACCGCACCTAAGGGAAGTACCGTGCCTGAGGGGAGTACCACACCTGAGGGAAGTACCGCACCTGAGAGAAGTACCGCACCTGAGGGAAGTACCGCACCTGAGGGAAGTACCGCACTTGAGGGAAGTACCGCACATGAGGGAAGTACCGCGCCTGAGGGAAGTACCGCACCTGAGGGAAGTACCGTGCCTGAGGGAAGTACAACACCTGATGGAAGTACCGCACCTGAGGGAAGTACCGCACCTTAGGGAAGTACCGCATCTGAGGGAAGTACCGCACATGAGGGAAGTACCGCGCCTGAGGGAAGTACCGCACCTGAGAGAAGTATCGCACCTGAGGGAAGTACCGCACCTGAGGGAAGTACCGCACCTGAGGAAGTACCGCACCTGAGGGAAGTACCGCACCTGAGGGAAGTACCGCACCTGAGGGAAGTACCGCACCTGAGGGAAGTACCACACCTGAGGGAAGTACCGCACCTGAGGGAAGTACCGCACCTGAGGGAAGTACCGCACCTGAGGGACGTACCGCACCTGAGGGAAGTACCGCACCTGAGGGAAGTACCGCACCTGAGGGAAGTACCGCACCTGAGGGAAGTACCGCACCTGAGAGAAGTACCGCACATGAGGGAAGTACCGCACCTGAGGGAAGTACCGCACCTGAGGAGAGTACCGCACCTGAGGGAAGTACCACACCTAAGAGGAAGTACCGCACCTGAGGGAAGTATCGACTGAAATACCGCACCTGAGGGAAGTACCTGACACCTGAGGGAAGTACGCACCTGAGGAATACGCACCTGAGGGAAGTACTCGCACTGAGGAATACCGGGCCTGAGGGAAGTACGCGCACACTGAGGGAAGTACGCACCTGAGGGAAGTACCGGCCTGAGGGAAGTACCGCCTGAGGGAAGTACCGCACCTGAGGGAAGTACCGCACCTGAGGGAAGTACCGCACCTGAGGGAAGTACCGCAACTGAGGGAAGTACCGCACCTGAGGGAAGTACCGCACCTGAGGGAAGTACCGTGCCTGCACACTAGAGGAAGGGTGGGTATACTGCAGTTCACAGTTCTACCTCAATAGTGATGTCAGCATCAATATTGAGGTAGATTTTCAGGAAAATGTTTATTCCATTTTTCTGCTCACTCTTACTGTGTTTTTGTCAACATGTCAGTGAACTGAGACAAACACTTCATTGAAAACTTTCTATATTTTCTCTCTACTCTATTTTATTTATTTTTTCGGCTGTGGGCAATGGGTCATCAAAATTATAGTGAGGGTGAACCCCATCTTTAACCGTAACATAATATAGCAAGCAAATACTGTGTTTAAGTATTGTTAATATAACATACTGTTTGTGACGTGGTGTAATATAAACAAATACATTCACCAAACACAAAACTGAAAAAAACTATTCCATACAGAGACAATAAATCGAAGAGTAGGAGGAAAAACTACATTTTTGGCAAACTAAAGAGACCGGAAGTGTGAGGGCGATATGTACAATGTTTATTTTATCTTCTGTGTAAATATTTCATTATGATTTATTTTGTGCCATTTATGTTTTATAACTCCACGCTGAAAATTTCCTTGACGTATATATCTTTCATGGGTTCTTTTATAGTAGGTAAGTTTCCCACATCTCCCTTCTCATGTAGATGTCTTGGAAAGCCTCCTGTACTTGAGAAGGTATTATTGACGCACACACAGAGACACACAGTTTGTCTTTAAACACGAGCACAAATCATACAACCCTACCCTTAGGCAGAAGTTTCAAAGGGTTGCTTAATCCCTACAAATTCTAAATAATTAATTATGCAGAACTCTCTCAACTCTTCATTAATACTTAAAGAGGTCTCACGTTTAATTAATTCTACAGTGATTTCACATCTACTTTATTGTTGCAGAAGTCACATAGCATTTCAAAATCATCTGCAGTAACCTCTGCTCTACTTTATGACTTCAAGATCCTAAAAACGTATTCTTTTCTTTTTCAGGCGTGATCCAAGGGGCCAGTGAGCTTCCCTCCACCATGGAACTGTACCCATCACTACCAATCATCACGGGCGTGGTGGGCGGCATACTGATAGTATTCGTGGTGATTATAGTGGTCATGGTGGTGCGACGCCCACGGAGGGTGATCCAGGGGCGACTCAATCCAAGTGTCTCCAATCTTCATATGTTGAAGAAAGATGAGAGCAACAGTAGTCGTCCAGATGTTGACGAAAAAGACCCTGATGTTATACCAGACACGCGAGGTGAGTAAAGCAAGGAATATTGAAGTTCAGATTAGGAATGTTGGAAGTGTCTTCCGAAGTGTTACGGGAAGCAAAAGCGTTTTGTTTTCTTGTAGGATACCAAGAAAAGGCTGGGGGCCTAGATACGTTGAGCCCATGACTGCTGAGTAGATGTGCAGACCAGCAAGCAGCATCTCTAACTCGCATCTATCAGCACTATACAACACTACGTTCTAAGCGCAGCCCCCACTATAAACGACACACCGCTATGCACTACACATGCCATGCACATACTATGCACATGCTGAGCACATACTATGCACTATACATTCAGTGAACGAACACTCCACTATCGAAACAAGACGACTACACGGATTATGCGCGCCTGTTTGGGGAAGGGAAAGGGGGCAGGGACACAGTTTTACCCCTCAACCTCCGATTCCTCCAAGTGGCCCACCTTCCCTCACAGACCACTTCTACCCATAGGTGACCCTTATGTTTCCTGCCTCACTGACTTCACATACACAACACTTTTCTTGATTCTGAAGGGAGAAAGAAAATGCAGAGTCTTCTTGACCCTTTCAAAACGTGCTGCAGGTATTCACACACCAGCCTGTTGATGATAATCCTGGTCGGTGTTCTTATTTGGAAGATATTATGCCAAAACCAAAGAGCATTATGCCCACAGCCCCTCTCTAGCAGAGGTGCCAGTAGATCTACTTCCGTGCTTCTCTTTTTTTCATGTTTTTCTGTTGAAATAAGGACCTATTAGATAGACTCACATCAATCCAGGTACTTATGAAGTGAAAAGTTTTCCAACGATTTTGTGATCTGAAGACTTTCTATGCAATGGAGTTTGATGTGCCGATTAAAGAAGATTTTAATCATTTTTGTGTATATTTTTCTCACTCCATTATCAGTTTTACCTTTGATCTCTGTTTCGCCTGGTGATCTCTATGTTTTGCCTGACGATCTCTGTATTTCGCCTGGTGATCTCTATGTTTTGCCTATGTTTAACACAAGTACCGTTGGTGTTATGCGTGTGGCACACATATTAGTCTTTAATGAGTATATTTAAGTTCACTTATGACTTTCCACGTATATCCTGTCACCATCATGATTTTCCAAGTATGTTCTGTCAGCCAATGGATGGAATTTAGTATTTACCAGCATTTTTCGTTTGTTTCTTGATTTTTTTTTTTGGTGGGGGGTAAGGGAACTGGTCACTTACTTTATGGTGGTAATAGTGGAATCTTCTTCTTTGAAAAAACCGGCCATATCCCTCCGAGGCAGATGGCCCAAAAAGAAAAGCGAATGTTTCTCTTTTTAATTTTAGTAATGTATACAGGAAAATGGGTTATTAGTCCCTAGCTCCCGGCATGTTAGTAGCCTCTTACGACACGCATGGCTTACGGAGGAAGAATTCTGTTCCACTTCCCCATGGAGATAATATGAAATAAAGAACAAGAACTAGTAAGAAAATTGAAGAAAACCCAGAGGGGTGTGTATATATATGCTTGTACATGAAAGTGTAGTGGTTTCTAAGTGTAAGTAGAAGTAGCAAGACGTACCTGAAATCTTGCATGTTTTTGAGATAGAAAAAAGTCACCAGCAATCCTACCATCATGTAAAACAACTACAGGCTTTCACTTCACACTCTCTTGGCAGGACGGTAGTACCTCCCTGAGCGGTTTCTGTTTACAACAGTGGAATCTTATAAGTTGGAAAAACTATATGCCTGTTATCGTTATTTCTAGATCCAGGGCAATTTAGTTTCTTTAAAACTTTTTTTTATTCAGAGATCAAGACATGAGAAAATATTTTAAATGATTTGGCAGAACTTCTCATGGAACTTAGGCTACATTTCTAGTAAGCACCGGGTAAAATTTCTATGAGAACATATCTCTTAGATGTGCGTTTTCACTTATGATAACACATTGCCTACATTGTCATTGCCTCCACTGTGAATTTTTAACACACCTGACGCCTCCACTGTGTTTAACAAATATGGTGCCTCTGGTATTATTTTTAACAGATTTGGTGCCTACATTGTGTATTTTGTAATATGGTGACCTAGTGTGATTCATTTTTTTTTACCAAATATAGTATAACTTGGATATCTCGCTAATTGAAATGCCCTCTTCATAAATTTCAATAAATTAAGTATGGAGCTCATTATGTTGACTTATAATGTTCACAAACTGAACATAACTTGAGTGTTTGAAAATATTATGCTCACATTGTGTTTTTTATTAAGCAAAATGGTTTCAATGATTATTATTTTTTTACTAAAATACTCAGCAATATAAAAGCACAATACCGTGACTGGAACAATACCGTGACTGGAACAATAACGTGACTGGCACAATACCGTGACTGGAACAATATACAAATACTTGCACATAAGTCTAATTCTATGTGAGGGTATTTGTATATTTACTAAAATATTGCCCCAGTGCAGTGTTGTTGACTGTAAAGTATTTATATAAAATATATAAAGTATGTTTTTTTTTTTTTATATTCCATACACAGTACTAGGTGGGAGGGTGGACCCAGCAGTCTCCTGCGAGGAACACACTCAACTAATGAAGCAAGACGCCTCCCGGACACCTCGCACTCATGACGCACTTTGTCCCCTACATTTAGGTAGGAGACGCTATCGCGTATTCCCTCTCTTCTCTGTAGTGTATATACAATAGGAGATTTATGTACACATATTTTTTTTCAAAACCTATTTAAAAAAAAAAATTTGACTGGTACCCACCATGTTAATTTTGCCTAGTAATGATCCTTGTACAGTTGATATGGACAGTATCTAAATATAATACAAATTTCAGTGTTTTTCTCCTAAAGGGGGGGGGTGTATGCTCGTTAGAAAAGTACAGTAATTTGAGCTGCAAAATTTCGAGCTCTCGTGCCCCTGCATTTATTTTTTAATCCAGTTCTCATTCGTTTTTGATCACAATACACAAATAACCCACACACAGGAGAAAGAAACCATACCACAGGCGGGGTTAGAACCCGCGATCAGAGTCATTAAATTCCAGAAGAATTTAATGATACATTAGATAAATCTTAATGCTTGGGTAGAGTTTCAGGTACGCTTCACAGAGTCGGGTGCTGTCACGCTACTGTGAGGTGCGGTCTTTGTTATTATGATGTGATTGTGAGGTGTAGTCTTGCCCTTTTATAAGCCTTCTTGTTGATGTTTTGTGCTTTATAGTTCCATATATATGTATAATATATATATATATATATATATATATATATATATATATATATATATATATATATATATATATATATATATATATATATATATATATAAAGCGTCCAGATGGTATCACCCTTCAAGCCTGGACAGACGGCAAGCAGGTGGTGTGGGACTACACATGTGCATCTACCTTGGCTGATACCTATCTCCAGTACACCAGGGAGGAAGGAGGGCTGCTGCCACCTTCAGGGAGTCCCAGAAGTCGAGAAAATATGGAGAACTTGCCCATCATTATATGTTTGTTCCCATAGGCTCAGAGACCCTTGGCTCATGGGGAAAGAGTGCATCTAAGTTCCTCAAGGAGCTGGGCAAAGACTCAACAGGGTAACTAGGATCCCAGGGCAGCTAGTTTTCTGTTCCAGCGACTCAGCGCTGCTGTTCAGAGGGGTAATGCATGCTGTATTCTGGCACGCGCACCAGCTCGGAAGAGCTGGATGAGATTTTCGCATTATAATCAGTGACAAAGATGTAACAATATGTACTAGACATGTATTCTCACCTCGTGTACTGTATATGCCATCTTTATACAACAATGTATCTCTCAAATCTTTTGTACCATATTATGTAATAAAACATACCTATTGGTAAAAAAACATTAAAAGATGGGGTGGTAGGAGAAGTGGAATATTCAAATGGCATCAGGAAGAAATCCAAGATATTCTTCCTTGAAGCCTTTTATTCACTTCTCCGAGGCTATGGAGTCCAAATTTGTACCAGAGGTGGACCCTATCCATATATATATATATATATATATATATATATATATATATATATATATATATATATATATATATATATATATATATGCGACATATAGGTGAACAGTATTTAAATAAGGGTAAAGAGATTTTTGTGGCATTCATGGATTTGGAAAAGGCGTATGACAGGGTGGATAGGAAGGCAATGTGGCAGATGTTGCAGTTGTATGGAATAAGAGGTAGATTACTGGAAGCAATGAAGAGTTTTTTTGAAGATAGTGAGGTTCAGGTTAGAGTGTGTAGGAGAGAGGGAGATTATTTCCCAGTAAAAGTAGGCCTTAGACAAGGATGTGTGATGTCACCATGGCTGTTCAATATATTTATAGATGGGGTTGTAAGGGAAGTGAATGTACGGGTGTTGGCAAGAGGTGTGGGGTTAAAAGATAAAGAATCTAACACAAAGTGGGAGCTGTAGCAGTTGCTCTTTGCTGATGACATTGTGCTTTTGGGAGATTCTGAAGAGAAGTTGCAGAGGTTGGTGGATGAGTTTGGAAGGGTATGTAAAAGAAGAAAATTAAAACTGAATATAGGAAAGAGTAAGGTATTGAGGATAACAAAAAAAATAGGTAATGAAAGATTGGATATCAGATTGTAGGAAGAGAGTATGGAGGAGGTGAATGTATTCACATATTTGGGAGTGGACGTGTCAGCAGATAGGTCTATGAAGGATGAGGTGACTCATAGAATTGATGAGGGAAAAAGGGTGAGTGGTGAATTTAGGAGTCTGTGGAGACAAAGAACTTTGTCCATGGAAGCAAAGAAGGGAGTGTGTGAGAATATAGTTATACCAACACTCTTATATGGGTGTGAGGCATGGGTGGGAAATGTTACAACAAGGTGAAGGCTTGAGGCAGTTTAGATGTCATGTCTGAGGGCAATGTGTGGTGTGAATATGATGCAGAGAATTCGTACTTTGGAAATTAGGAGGTGCGGGATTACCAAAACTATTATCCAGAGGGCTGAGGAAGAGTTGTGTTATTGTCATTTAGGCTTACTGAATGCAGGTTTAGTGCAGTAGATGGTAGCGTAGGTGAAGAGATACGGCCGTTGACTAGACTTCATTTGTTGTTCGAATGGTGTAGGTTACACGGGCTGAGTGTGTGAAGGGACCGAAAGCCAGAACCTTTGTGGGAGCACTTAATCCTAGGAGGTCTGCTGCATGAGTGAGAAAGAAACATGGTGGAGCTGACTGAGGTGAGTATAGGCCTATAGGTGGCAGCACAAGCATGGCGTGAAATATGAACTCAGCTGGCAGACAGCATGGGCTGTCTATGCAGACAGTACAGGCTGTCTACATCCGCTCGGCCACCTACCCATGGTCGACCCTGACCATGACTGGCAGTAAAAAAAAACTCGATCTGGGATCGTATAGACATTCAGTTTCCTGTAATCGATAACAGGACGCCATGTTCCATCTTTCTTGGGAACTAGGATTAGAGGGGCATTCCACGGGGAAATGGACTTCTCGATAACTCCATCGTGGAGCATCTTTGCAATGAGTTCATCGGCAAAAACTCTTTGCGAATGCAGCAAACGATAAGCAGGCACATAAATGCGTTTAGTACCTTTATCAAGTGGAATATGGTGAGAAATAAGCGGGGTCAGACCCATTGACTCATCATCTAACGCAACTGTGGTGCGTGCACGATTGAGAACCTGGAGAAGTTGTGGAACTTCTTCCGGGTAGTCTGTCATAGCAAGATCATCTTCCTGCACTGGCCGGGTGAAGGAAGAGTTAGTAGCAGACTCACCTGGAGGACTGCACTTACAAGAACGTCAGCTGGGATTGCGGCCTCCACTCTCACCAGGAGAGGGAATCTGACGAGGTCGCCTCAAGTGAGGTATCCTTCCGCAGGGGAAATTCTCGACTGTGCAAGTTAACGACAAGGACTTGCAACTTACCACGACGCACAGTGTACTGTCTGCAGTTGTTGAGGTGGTTCGGACATGTAGAGAGAATGGATCAAAATAGAATGACTTCGAGAGTGTATAAATCTGTAGTGGAGGGAAGGCGGGGTAGGGGTCGGCCTAGGAAAGGTTGGAGGGAGGGGGTAAAGGAGGTCTTGTGTACGAGGTGCTTGAACTTCCAGCAAGCATGTGTGAGCGTATTTGATAGGAGTGAATGGACACAAAAGGTTTTTAAGACTTGATGTGCTGTTGGAGTGTGAGCAAGGTAACATTTATGAAGGGATTCAGGGAAACCGGCAGGTTGGAGATGTGAAGTACAGTGCCGGCACTCTGAAGGAGGGGTGTTAATGTTGCAGTTTTATAACTGTAGTGTAAGCACGCCTCTGGCAAGAGAGTGATGGAGTGAATGATGATGAAAGTTTCTCTTTTTCGGGCCACCCTGCCTTGGTAGGAAACGGTAAATGTGTTAATAAAATAAAAAAATAAATAAATAAATAAATATATATATATATATATATATATATATATAAAGTTTTTCTTCTCTTTTTTAGTAAATGTATACAGGAGAAGGGGCTACTACTCCATTGCTCCCGGCATTTTAGTCGTCTCATACGGCACGCATGGCTTATGGAGGAAAGATTCTTTTCCACTTCCCCATGGACAATAGTGGGAATAAAGAAGAACAAGAGTTATTAAAAAAAAAAAAAAAAAAAACCTAGATGTGTGTGTGTATATATATGCATGTGCATGCCTGTGTAGTGTGACCTAACTATAAGTAGAAGTAGCAAGATATACCTGTTATCCAGCGTGTTTATGAGACAGAAAAAAGACACCAGCAATTCTACCATCATGTAAAACAGTTTCAGGTTTCTGTTTCACAGTCACCTGAAGGAGGGGTGTTAATGTTGCAGTTTTATAACTGTAGTGTAAAGCACCCCTCTGGCAAGACAGTGATGGAGTGAATGATGATGAATGTTTTACTTTTTCGGGCCACCCTGCCTTGGTGGGAATCGGCCGATGTGTTAATAAAATATATATATATATATATATATATATATATATATATATATATATATATATATATATATATATATATATATATATATATATATATATATATATATATAAATATATATATATATATATATATATATATACGAGAAGAGGGAGGTAAGGAAGAAAGGAGGAAGTAGTAGTAGTATTAGTAGTTTTGCAATAGTGGCAGAGGTTGTAGAAAGAAGGGACTAGTGTGAACATGATCATGGTATACAATACTTCTACTAGTGGCCCATGGCTCTTCTGTCGTCAAGATTTTCTCTGCCTCACCTTGGCATTATATAAGTCTCCATTCTGTTGCTTCACATTCTTCCAGACTCTACAGCAGAACACTTCATCAGGTTGTGGAATCACTACTTCAAAAGTAGGTCGTCGAGGGTTATGGAATGATTACATCTAGACTGCTTCTACTGCCTCCTCTGTATTTGACTGAAGAAGCCTACTGTGTAGGCGAAATGTTTCAGAATAAAGATACCTACCTATTGCACATGTGTGTTACTTATCAAGGGAATAGTGGTAGTGACACTAGAGTCACAGAGTGGAGTGTATGGAGGCAATTGTAGTGGTAATAGTACTATTAGTAGTAGAGGTAGTAATAGTCGCAGAAGCAGCAGCAGTAGTAGTAGCAATAGTGGAGATAGTCTAAAGAAAAGAGAAAAAAAAGACAAAGAATTAACGAGAGTGGGATCAAAAACCCAGGAAAAAAACATAAAGGATAGAATTCACCTAGGTAGAAGAAAGGAATGGTAATGAAAATAAAGGAAAGGGGAAGAGGAGAGGAGAGGAGAGGACGAGATGAAGATCATGTCAACTCACGAGTGTTGTGAAGTTCCGAGCATTTGACAATCGAATGAGAAAGGCATCAACAGAGACAAAGTCAGGACTAAGATTCATATTATGAAAGTTGTGTATAAAGGATGCTTCACCAAGACGGCGTCTGTGAAGGCTAGAAGGAGGGTAGACAGTTTTAGTAGAGGACCAGTCAATAGGATGACTGTGATCTCTAACATGACAGAAAAAAACATTATTGCTGTCTACAAGTCTAACACTTCTTTTGTGATCTTTAAGTATATCAGTAAGAGAGCGGCCAGTTTCACCAAAGTATTGAAGAAGACAAGAAGAGCAACAAACGGAGCAAACTCCGAAAGCATAACTAGTGCTTAGACTGTCTCCACTACTACTGCTACTACTACTACTGCTACTACTACCACTACTACTACCATACTTCTTCTATTACTATTACCTCGTTTACACTCCACTCTCTGTTTCTAGTGTGACTACCACTACTCCCTTCTCAGTATCACTTCTGCCAATATTGCACTATTTATTATTACTACTACTACTGTTACCTCCACTAACTCTACCACTACTTCTTCCTCCGTTCTACTATATCCTTAGTTTTAGTATAGTAAACTGGCAGCTTCTATGCGAATGTTTCTTACTGTTGCTTTGGCAACGAGACTGCGAAGAGTGTTACCAACAGCAATGGGTCTGATCCCCCATCCTTCTTCTTCAAACCGTTTAAATAGACTCCAAAAAAGAAAGGTTTAATTTCTTCTGGAAACCGCCCAGCCAGGCAGTTGTTGACGAAGGTTGTTAACTCAAGAGACGAATTGATGCAGATGTGCTGGGTACTGGATTTACCATCTCTTTGAGGTGTTGTTGAATTCCAGTGTAACCTCTTGCAGATCCTGCTGGAAATGACACTATCGCCTTATAGACTTCTGATTCTGGCAAAATTAATTTTCCAGTGATGAGGTCTTTTTCAGGGTTGTTGTTAACGACTATGGTGTCCCTTGTTGGATGCTTGTCTCTTAGTGCTTGGGGTGTGGTCTCATCTTTGGGAGCAACAGTGTCGTCACTTGTAATTATTCTGATTGCTCCCATTATGTTACCTTCTATTTTTTTGCTAACCTGTGCGTAAATTTTCTCGTTTTCAGTGGAATTTTTCTTGGGTTTACCTCTGTGATTCCTGCGATGATGTTGCAGAGGGACACAATTATCTGTTCTAGGGTAGTTGAGCACTGCCTTGATGACTGATGTGGTTAGCAGTTTGTCGCGTCTTTCAGGAACTGCAAGACAGACATTGCCAAACAGGAGTAGGTTGCACCATGCTTTAATGGTGCCTCGGGTTTCTAAGTTGGTGGAACCTCCATTCACCTGCTTAAGAAGGCCTGTGAACTTCTCTGCTGCATATGGACGAGCCACTTTAGGAATGTGAGATAGGGTACTGCTAGCAGTGGATTTGAAAGCCATCAGAAGATCTTCACAAGTGAGGAGGTTGCCATTGGAACTGACATCTGCCTGTGGAGGCTGTGGCCTGCTCTCTGCTGGGGGCCTATGTGATCCGGAACACCCATTGTGTGCACGAATAAGGCCGTTACTGTTGCGTGTCCGATACTCTGCACACACCTGACATGTGCCTCTTCTTTCATTGTTGGGTGCACTGTTTCCCTGGCTTTGTGGCTGGCTGGCTGCATCATCTGGCATACCTCAATCTGTGTGGCAACCCCGGGCTGAAGGGAAAATGCCACATGGCACATACTACAAGTGTTTCATGGAGAGGGGTGGAGGAGATCGGTCTCCCATCCTCATGGTGGGAAAGAGAGGGAAGAAGGTGTGGAAGGGGTGTGATGAATGATGCGGATGAGGCAGGAGTGGAGGAGGGGTGAGAACCTGGGGAGGCAGGACTGACAGAGTTACGCACTCACTGCCTACCACGACACGTCACTCTACGACACTATACACAGCCCCCACTATAAACAACACACCGCTATACACTATACACACACGGTGAACAAATACCCCATTTTCGAAACAAGACTATACTGTGTATGCGCGCCTGTTTGGGGAAGGGGAAGGGCGGAGAAATACAGTTTTACCCCTCATCCTCCGCCTCCTCCATGTTGCCCACCTCCCCTCACTAACCTCTCCTTCCCTTAGATGACCTTTATGTATCCTCCCTCACTGACTTCACGTACTTTTCTTGATTCTAAAGGAAGACAGAAAATGCAGAGTCTTCTTGCCCCTTCCCGAACGACCTGCAGGTATTCACACACCAGCCTGTTGATGATAATGCTGGCAGGTGTTCTTAATAACAACACTGCGACTAGCTAAGGATTCGAACCCATGTTGCTTTGGCCCGCCTCATGGTGAACGAAAACCATTTCATGTGGTTTTGTGGTTTACAATAATATAATATACTGCTCGTTGAGCTAGTTCACCAAACGGGGAGGCGAATGAAATTAGCTCAGAGGTACCCACATCACTGTATGTCCTCAGATCAAGGTAACACTCCTAGCTCTGCTGGGTGCTTGATTCTTGTAGGATTTCTTGGTCCTGTGGGTCCAAGGGTAGTTTGTTAAACGTCTGATATAGGGAATTGCAGTAGTTGTAAATAGTCTTAGACAATATTGTGGATTAAAATGCTCTTTACATGGTTCTTTTCGTCCTCAGGAAATCGAGTGGATTGTATGGATCGTCGGGGAGTTGGCGACGTCTACACGATATACGGAGAGATGGTTGGTAACAGTGGCCATAAGATGTCCCAAGTAACGGCAGAAATATCTCACGTGCACGCCAGTGCATGCGTAGACACTAACACCATCACGCACGCCACCTACGCCCACGTCGAACCAGTCCACTCCCATGCAGAACCAGTCCACTCCCATGCTGAGTCCCAGCCTCACACCCACCAGTCGCAATACATCCAGCAAGAGTATTCCTCTCCTATCCCGGTCAGTATGCACCGCTCCAAGTCCTACCACCACATGCCCCTCACCGCCTCTTCTATCCCAGGGCCCATGTATACCAATGTCCTCGCCCATGCAATGCCCATCACCCATACCCAAACACTGCCTCACCCACGCTCAAGCCACGCGACGATCCCTAGCCATCCAGCCACACTGCAACGGAGGAGCAGTTTATATATGGTAAAATAACACCACTTCCTTGCAATCTACAGTAGCTACCACTTCATTGTAATTCTTATACTGAAGTGCTGTTGTATGTGAGTTGTGCGTATATTTCATGCGTGTGCGTATATTTCATGCGTGTGCGTATATTTCATGCGTGTGCGTATATTTCATGCGTGTGCGTATATTTCATGCGTGTGCGTATATTTCATGCGTGTGCGTATATTTCATGCGTGTGCGTATATTTCATGCATTTCGTGTGAGAGGCGTGCGGAGTGCGTATCTTTCATATCAAATGAATATGTTTACTTCACGGAAAATATGTGAATACTTTTAATGTGAAAGGTGTGTATATTTTTTGAAAGAATAATGTGTATATTTCAGTGATTAGGAAAGTTCACATTTTAAGAGTGAAAGGTATGTATTTTTCACTCATGACGAATGTGTGCATGTTTTTAAGTGTAATGAGCATGTAATTATTGTGTATATTTTATACATATGACTACGTATATTTCATGAATAAGATATGTATTTCACGTCAAGAGTGTGTATATGTCTAATGTGAGGAATGAGTATATTCCATACGTGATAAGTTTCTATGTACCACGAATGGAGATTGTGTAATTTTAGCTGTTCGCTACTAGATCCACTCTCTCCCTGCTCCATGAGCTTTATGGTATCACTTCTTAAAACTATGTATGGATCCTGCCTCCGCTACATCACTCTCCAGATTGTTCTACTTCCTGACAACTCTATAACTGAAGAAGTACTTCCTAACATCCCTGTGACTCATCCTAGTTTTCAACCTCAACCTATGACCCCTTGTTGCTGTGTCCCATCTCTGAAACATTCCCTATCCACCTTATCAATTACTCTCTATCATGTCCCTCCCCTATCCCTCCTGTCCTCCAGTGTTGTCAGGGACTAGTCTTCCTGCAAACCTTTGTACCTTCTTTAATTTTTTGACGTGTTTGACCAGGTGTGGGTCCCATACTGGTGCTGCATATTCCAATATGGGTCTGATATACACGGTGTGCAGTGTAGTGAATGACTCCTTACTCAGATGTCGAAACGCTATTCTCAGGTTTGCCAGGCACCCGTATGCTGCAGCAGTTATTTGGTTGATATGCACCTCAGGAGATATACTCAGTATGATGCTCACCCCAAGATCTTTTTCTTTGAGTGAGTTTTGCAGCCTTTGACCTCTTAGGCTGTACTCCGTGTTCGGTCTTTTTTGTCCTTCCTCAAGCTTCATAACTTTGCACTTGCTGGAGTTAAACCCCAGGAACCATTTGTCGGATCAGGCTTGCAGCCTGTCTAGATCCCTTTGTAGTCTTACCTGATCCTCATTAGTTTCCCATCATGTACGAACATGGACACCTCTAAATCTGTGTCTTTCGTCATGTCATTCACAAATACAAGAAACAGCACCGGACATAGGAATGACCCTTGTGGAACCTCACTCGACACATGCACCCACTCAGGTACCTCGTTTCGTACTAACACACGTTGTTTCCTTCCTGACAGGTATTCACTGATCCATTGCAGTACTTTCCCTCTTATTCCTGACTGCTCCTCTAGCTTTCAACCTGTTTTATGAGTGGAACTGTGTCAAAAACCTTTTAACAATACAAGAAGATGCAGTTGACCCATCCCTCTCTCTCCTGCCTTACTTCTGTTACCTTGTCCAGTAGGTTTCTAACACAGGATTTCCTTTTCCTGAAACCGTAATGGTTATGCTGTACAAGCTTATTCCTTTATAGGTGCTACACCATTCTTCTCCTGTTAATCTTCTCCATGTCTTTACATACTATACATATCAGTCACACTGGATTGTAATTTAGAGCCTGTCTCTCTTCTTTCTTAAAAATAGGGACTGCATTAGCTATCTTAAAACCTCAGTAAGTTGCACAGTTTCGAGAGATTTATTGAAGATTGTTGTTAGTGGCACACACAGTGCAACTGCTCCCTCTCTCACGACCCAAGGAGAGATATTAACTGTGCTTGTGTGTGTCTGTGAGTGTGAAAGATAGGGATAGGGAGACAAAGGGAGAGGGGAAGAAAAGGGAGCTGTGTGTGTGTGTTTGTGTGTGTGTGTGAGGGAGAGGAGATAGGGAGAGAGAGAGAAGGGAAGAGTAGATGAGGTGTGTGTGTGTGAGGGAAAGAGTGTGAGAGAAAGAAAAAGAGGGAGAAATAAAGAGAGAGAGAGTGTGTGTGTTTGTGTGTGTGTGTGTGTGTGTGTGTGAGGGAGAGGAGATAGGGAGAGAGAGAGAGAGAGAGAGAGAGAAGGGAAGAGAAGATGAGGTGTGTGTGTGAGGGAAAGAGTGTGAGAGAAAGAAAAAGAGGGAGAAATAAAGAGAGAGGAAGAAAGAGAGAGATAGTGTGTGTGTTTGTGTGTGTATGTATCGAGCGTAAATCCTTTTTTCATAGTGTTCAATGAATGAGAATAATGGCTGATTTTTTATTTTGGAATATTAGTATTTTAATTGTTATTCTCTTCATCGCCCTTCTTATCTTTTGGCTTCCTATAACGTTATCGATGCTTTGAATTTTGTTCTGACACTTTTATGATACTACCTAGTTTATTTTCAGAGATGTTGCTTAATAATAGGATAAATAATATGCAATATTTACTGAGGAGTTAGCGTGAGTCTAAGCATTCCGCCCAAGAAGTTGCATAAATTTGTGGGAATTTCTTTTCTTTATGGTAAAACTTTTGCATTAATTCTGAAAAATGGTCTGTTGCAAAGATGCTTTAATTGTTGCAGCATTATCATAGAAATCTTAACTGAAATTATAACAACAAAACACTGAAGAAAATTGATAATTTGCACAAAATTTTTTTGCTGTGGAATTTTTGAAAAAATGAAAGATAATTAAGAAAAACGATATCGAGTATTTCGAGCTTTCAGTCATTTAATACATTTTATTGAGAATATTGTGTTTACAGATTATTCTGATCAGTAAAGGAAGAGTAATTTTATTAAGTCATAAAGAGAAAAACACTTAAAAAAATGCTGAAAACTTCTAAGGCCGAATTTGAGGTTTATCAAAGCCTATTGCGACCACAAGTGTGTAGGATATGTTGTTGTTATTGGTCTTTCTGGCAAACAACTTTCTCAATCTACGTATTGCTGAATCTTGGTTTCTTCAGCAGGGTAATATTTTTGTTCTTATATTTATTTTAAGTAGTACTCAGTTTACTATAACGTCAACATTTAAAAATTAAATTTGCCAATGATATGACCAGGAATAATCGTATATCAAGATTTTCAAAAGTGTTGCTATTTTTAAAGAATCTTATCAGTCAAAAATAAAAAATTCCATTTTAATTTCATTTAACAAAAACGAACCCAAGACTCATAGAGCAATGAGAGACCTTTAATGGTGTTATTTGTCTTTTTTGCCTCTTATCGGGTTTGTCATATTTCAACCATTATTGAGTTTGCTCTAACTGTCATCTTTCCTTAATCTGTTTGCTTAATTTGTGTTTATTAACGTTGTAGATTGTTATATTTTAAATGTGTATGGAGTAGGCGAGTGTGGAGGTGGTGGTATGGGTCTTTCCGGGGTCGAAGTTAAGAGTGAAAGTTGGGTTATAGTTCTGGAAGATGTGTCTCAGTGGAAGTGGAAGAGTTTTGGATGAAATGTTGGTGGGAGTAAATAGTATGTCTATGGGAGAAGAAGTTATAATACATGGCCAGGGAGGACTGAGAGTGACACTGGAGGAAGTGGGACAAATGAGTGGTGCGTGGGAAGGCGACTTCCAGATGATATTGATTCTGTATAGATGATTGTGCTCGAGGATGGTTGAAGATGGTAGTGATGGTTGGAACAGGAAATTGTGTGTGAAGGTAAAGAAAAGGGTTGATTAGAGACGAGGTAGGAGTGGCATAGATTTTTGCAGGAGTGGTTTAATTTGGTATATGTGGTTAGGAGAGGAATTTTGAGTGGGAGCAGCATGTCTTATACAGTTTGCGCAAGAACTGGAAAGGTATACGACTGTTTGTGTAACATATATGTGTTGGAGTATAAGTGTGGGGTAAATCAGGTGTCGAGTCATAGCTCCTGGCCCCGCCTCTTCATTGATCGCTACTAGGTCCTCTCTCTCTCCCTGCTCGATGATCTTGATCAAATTTCGCCTCAAAACTATGTATGGCTCCTGCCTCCACTACGTCACTTTCCGACTATTCCACTTCCTGACAACTATATGACTAAATACTTCCAAATGTCACTTTGACTCATCTGAGTCTTCAACTCCCAATTGTGACACCTTGTTTCTGTGTCCCCATCTCTGGAACATCCTGTCTCTATCCACCTTGTCAATTCCTCGCAGTATTTTGTATGTCGTTATCATGTCTCCCTTAACCCTCCTGTCTTCCAGTGTCGTCAGGCCGATTTCCCGTAACCTTTCTTCGTAGGACATTCCCCTTAGCTCTGGAACTAGTCTTCTTGCAAAACCTTTGCACTTTCTCTAATTTCTTCACGTGTGGGTTCCAAACTGATGCTGCATACTCCAGTATGGGCCTGACGTACACAGTGTACAGAATCTTGAACGATTCCTTACTGAGGTATCGGAACGCTATTCTCAGGTTTGCCAGGCTCTCATGTGCTGCAGGAGTTATCTGGTTGTGCGCCTCAAGAGATGTGTTCAGTATTATACTCACCCCAAGATCCTTTTCCTTGAGTGAGGTTTGCAGTCTTTGGCTACCAAGCCTATACACTTTCTGCGGTCTTCTTTGCCCTTCCCCGATCTTCATTACTTTGCCTTTGGCGGGGTTAAATTCGAGAAGCCAGTTGCTGGACCACGTGTCCAGCCTGTCCAGGTCTCTTTGTAGTCCTGCCTGATCTTCATCCGATTTAATTAACTTCACATCATCTGCAAACAAGGACAATTCTGAGTCTACCCCTTCCTTCATGTCATTCAAATATACCAAAAATAGCAGTGGTCCTAGGACTGACCCCTTTGGAACCCCGCTCGTCACAGGCGCCCACTCTGACACCTCGTCACGTGCCATGATTCGTTGTTGCCTCCCTGTCAGGTATTCTCTGATTCATTGCAGTGCCCTTCCTGTTATGTGTGCCTGATCCTCTAGTTGTTGCACTAATCTCTTGTGAGGAACTGTGTTGAAGGCCTTCTTGCAGTCCAAGAAAATGCAATCTATCCACCCCTCTCTCTCGTGTCGTACTTCCGTTACCTTGTCATAAAACTCCAGTAGGTTTGTGACACAGGATTTTCCTTCCCTGAATCCGTGCTGGCTGTCGTTTATTAGCTTGTTCCGTTCCAGGTGCTCCACCACTCTCCTCCTGATAATCTTCTCCATGACTTTGCATACTGTACACGTCAGTGACACAGGTCTGTAGTTTAGTGCCTCGTGTCTGTCTCCTTTCTGAAATATGGGAACTACATTTGCCGTCTTCCATACCTCAGGTAGCTGCCCAGAGTCAATGGATGTGTTGAAAATTGCTGTGTGTGTGGTGTGTGTGTGTGTGTGTGTGTGTGTGTGCTGGGAACACTAAAATCATTTGTATCTGCTTTAATCTTCATTTTTACTAACTCAAGTAAAAACGTAATAATTATTTAAATTTTTAAATAGATTTAGTGAAGCAGTTCCATTAGTCTGGTCATCACGATCTTCCTAACCTATGATTGCTCATGTCTTTTTCACAGCTGATCAATTCCAACTGCTAAGTGGATACACACCACAATGTTTTCACTTTGTCTTTTACGACAGGATCCCTCAAGTACTCCACTCACCCTCTCCATCGCTCCACCCCCTCCTTATGATGCGTCCAAATTGTCTCACTCCCGCGATATGGTTGCTATCGTACCCATGGTGGCGGAGACGGTCTGTATTACGCCTAACCCCTCTCTACACGCCCACATAAATCCGCCCGAGCAGTACCCGCCCAAATTCTTCCCTACGACGTTTAGCAGCGATCACATGGAGAGTGCTGTGTAAGAGACGAAAGTGAAACACAAGTTTGTAAGAAGAATTATCCATTACGCTTGAGAAATCGTAGCCCGCCAGTGAAATTCCGTGCAGGAACTGAGACAAAAAGTTTTCTTGAGAGACATCGTGGATGCACGCCTAGGACGTAGAAGTGTTAAGATTTTTGTTATTATGATCAACACCTGCTAACGTAGTTGGTTGCATGATGCTTTACTGTGTATACATTGCAAAACGACATTTGTACGTGTACAGAGACGTTTGCTATTTGTAATAGCCGTAGGTCTTTTTTAAAATATTTAATGTTTAAGTGGATGGGTGAAAAGTACAAATAGCTTTTGAATTCTTAATTGAAGATTAAATATCAGCCAATTTTAATATTTTGCATACACAATCTCCTGGTTCTCATTGCTAAAATAGACTTTACTAATTCCTGACTCCAACAGAAACACTAGTCTCTTCAGTAACACAGTAGAAGTGCACATCCCTACCTGTGTACCAAAGCGGTGTAGCTTTGGTACACAGGTAGGGTACACAAGTTGTCGGTCAGAAACACAGCTGAGGTGCACTTCACCACTTCGTCACGACAGTTTATCAATCTTCACTCAGTAACAGAGATAATGTGCATATCCCTGCAACAGACGCCACATACTAACACCTTACAGGAGCAAGTCACTACTTCTCCACCACAGCCATATCATTCCGTGCTTAATAACACAATAAAGGTGAGCAACACAAGACAATACGATCTTCCACAGTAACGCATTGGAGGTGCATGTCACCATCTCTACACAACTCCCTGCAGGACCTTCCTGCCGTCACACTATCCATGTTGACAAACTACTTCTGAGGTTACGTCAAAGCCAACATCAGTACATACAGTACATCAAACTATGTCAAAGGGAAATTTTTGGAGGTGAATGAACACTGAATGCATATCTTTTCTTAATTATTTTACATAGGACAAATAAAATTTGAATTATAAAAAAATAATCACACACTTAACGAAACTGACAAAATAACGTAATGAAGATTAGGCTTAAGAAATAACACAAAGGAACAATACCGTGACTGGAACAATACCGTGACTGGAACAATACCGTGACTGGAACAATACTGTGACTGGAACAATACCGTGACTGAAACAATACTGTGACTGGAACAATACTGTGACTGAAACAATACCGTGACTGGAACAATACCGTGACTGAAACAATACCGTGGTGACTGGAACAATACTGTGACTGAAACAATACCGTGACTGGAACAATACACAAATAACACGCACATAGGAAAGTCTTAAGAAAAAATAAATAGTTACATACAGAAACAAAATGTCTGAATCAGCCTATTCTTATTAAACTTCTGATTATATATATATATATATATATATATATATATATATCGTGAAGAATAGGTAAAACGATTTTGGCTGAAGTAGCAACTCTCTTCTTGCCGAACAAGGCAAGCGAAAATTTGTGTATGCAATAATTTTGTAAAAATCATTCTGAACCTAACGAAGAAAATATATTTCATTGTGTTTGTTTATTATTAAAAGACTATAAATTTATCTAAAATATATTTAGTTGGATTAGGCTCAATTAAATTGCACTTGTTATAATAAGGTTAGGTAAGTTTTCTAAGGTTGTTTTGGTACAAAATTATTAATTTTTATATTAACAAATGAAAAAGACATATCTTTAAACGTATAAGAGAAAATTTTGGAAAGAACTTAACTTTAAATGAGTTGTCGCTAATTGACCAATTTTTCCTATTCGGCACGACTTATATAATATATATATATATATATATATATATATATATATATATATATATATATATATATATATATATATATATATATATATATGTGTGTGTGTGTGTGTGTAAAGTAAAATACTATTACGTTTATCTTTCACCTATAAATTATAAAATGATATAGTACCATCTTTCTTCAAATTCAATTTTGGAAGGTTGTTTAGGTGTTTTTGTACCGTTGATTGGGATTAAGACTTCAAAACATCTGCTAATTGAAAATAAAGTTGTTCCTATGGCTTTGAGTGATTTTTGTCCTTTATCTATCTATACACATATTTATGAAATTATAATAAATAATATATATATATATATATATATATATATATATATATATATATATATATATATATATATATATATATATAAGATGGGGTCCACCTCTGGTGCAAATTGTGGGACACATAGCCTCGGAGAAGTGGATAAAAAGGCTTCAAGGAAGAATATTTGGATTTCTTCCTGAAGCCATTTGAATATTCCACTTCTCCTACCACCCCATCTTTTAATTTTTTTTTTTACCAATAGGTATATTTTATTACATAATATAATACAAAAGATTTAAGAGATACATTGTTGATATAAAGATGGCATATACAGTACACGAGGTGTGAGAGATACATGTCTAGTACATATTGTTACATGTTTGTCAGTGATTATAATGCGAAAATCTCATCCAGCTTCTCAGAGCTGGGGCGCGTGCCCAGAATACAGCATGCATTACCCCTCTGAACAACAGCGCTGAGTCGCTGGAACAGAAAACTAGCTGCCCTGGGATCCCTAGTTGCCCTGTTGAGTCTTTTGCCCAGCTCCTTGAGGAACTTAGATGCACTCTTTCCCCATGAGCCAAGGGTCTCTGAGTCTATGGGAACAAACATATAATGATGGGCAAGTTCTCCATATTTTCTCGACTTCTGGGACTCCCTGAAGGTGGCAGCTGCCCCTCCTTCCTCCCTGGTGTATTGGAGATAGGTATCAGTAAAGGTAGATGCAATAAAATCACAGTAAACAGGTAATATCACAATATGCAGAACACTGTGAAAGAATAGCGAAATTCCATGCGCTTTCGTGACTTCTCTCCCATTCCTGGTCCCCTCCCCACATCCGGGTCTAGGCACCCTTCTGCCTGCCTGACAAAGGGTGTTGAATTTAAGTGCCCCACCAATTACTCTCACTACAGCTCGCTACTTCCCCACCCTCATCCCCCATGCATCCATGCTGCCCTTCATCCGTCATCCCACAGCTGGCGCCCTCCCACGCCTACGATGTCAACAACGTCACAAGATGTGCCAGGATCCCGGGAATCTCCACGACAGAGCCAACGCCGTGTAATCTGTCCACGAGGCATCTGCAAGGTGCGCCACAGAGAGTGTGCACTCAGTCCGTCCAATGGGAACATCCATGCACATAGTGGATGTCTAGGCTCAAGGAGGGCTCCAGATGGGAATAACCAACAGCCCCTTCCAGCAGACAGAGCTGACATCTACCGTCACTTCACCTCTACAGAGGACCTAAAATATGCAATCAAATTAACATCCACCAGGACGCTGACACACATTCCCAAAGCAGCTCGCCCTCAAGCTGCTAGCAAATTCGCTGACCTCTTGAAGAAAGACAACGATGCTCCTGCAAACAACGGATCCTGGCACAACCTACTGCTATTTAGCAATGCCTGTCTGGCTGTCCCACCAAGGGGCTACAAGTCCCTAGCAACGTCTGTTATTAGGGCAATAAATGCATTCTCTAGAGATGACAACCTCGTCTGTCTCTTCTCTAGGGCGACAAATACCCGCTGGGCAAATGCCAGCAGTAGAACACCTTCATTACAGCACAAGCTCTGAAGGACAAACATCCACCCAGGGCTCCCAGTACCAACATTGATCTCCCTGACATTCCAGCAGGTGAAGAACATTTAACCTTACAGGACGCTGATGTGTTTAAAGCCACTATGTCATTTCCACAGAGCTCAGCAGGGGGTTTCACAGGTTTAAGGCCAAAACACTTGAAACAAATGCTCAATCCAGCACTTGGTGATGTTTAAGAAAGGCTGTTGTCTGAACTCACCAAATTTTCCAGTGCGTGTCTGGCTGGCAGTGTCCCAGAGGAAATTAGACCCCTCTTCTTTGGTGCCTCACTATGTGACCTCCGGAAAAAGGATGGAAGAATCAGGCCCATTACAGTGGGCAACACCCTTCGGTGCCTAGTCGCCAAGGTTGCAGTAAGAATGGGGAGTCAAGAGGCTGCCGCAATGTTGAAACCAACTCAGCTCGGTTTTCGTGCTCAGAGCTAATTTCATTCTACTCCCCGTTTGGTGTACTAGCCTCCACAAGCAGTATATATAGTTTTATAACCACGAACGAGTGGTATTTAATCAATAACAACACTGCGCCAGGGGTCGGAACCCATGTTGTTTTAGCCCGCCTCGTGATGAGCGACAATTCTCGATGCTCTAACCCACTGCACTAATACAATCATACAAGAATCATGCACAGCATATATATATATATATATATATATATATATATATATATATATATATATATATATATATATATATATATATATATATATATATATATATATATATATATAAGGGTAACTAGGGATCCCAGGGCAGCTAGTTTTCTGTTCCAGCGACTCAACGCTGCTGTTCAGAGGGGTAATGCATGCTGTATTCTGGCACGCGCCCCAGCTCGGAGGAGCTGGATGAGATTTTCGCATTATAATCAGTGACAAATATGTAACAATATGTACTAGACATGTATCGCTCACACCTCGTGTACTGTATATGCCATCTTCATATCAACAATGTATATCTTAAATCTTTTGTACCATATTATATATATATATATATATATATATATATATATATATATATATATATATATATATATATATATATATATATATATTATATATATATATATATATATATATATATATATATATATATATATATATATATATATATATATATATATATATATATATATATATATATATATGCAAGACAACCACTATGAAAAATAGAAGAATTCCAAGCGCTTTCGTGACTACTCACATTATCAAGGAACTATAAAAGGAAACATGACAAGAAGGCTTATAAAGGGGCAGAATACACCTCACAGTCACATCACACTAACAAAGACAACACCTCACAGTAGCGTAACAACGCACGACTCTGTGAAGAGGAACATAAGAAAGGACCTGAAACTCTTCCCAAGAATTAAGATTAGTCCAATTTATCATTAAATTCTTCCCAAATTTTATTAATTATAAATGAATCCAATTTATATAAACCAAAAGAAATATTCATAATATTTTCAAAACTGCTTTTAATGAAACATGATTCTATTATATTCCTCTCAACCATGGACTTGCTTGATACAACCTTCTCAGCATTTTGAAAATCAATTTGATGGTTAAAGTCTCTCACATGAATAAATAGAGCATTAGAATCTTGTCCAGTTCTAATGCTATATTTATGTTGTTTTAATCTTAGTTCAAGACTTTTACCAGTTTGACCATAATAAACTTTATCGCATATTTTACAGGGAATCTTATAGACACATCCGTCAGCATTTTGGGGGGAATTTTTTATCAAAAGTCTTTTTACTGTATCAAGATTTTTAAATACAACTTTAATATTAAAATTCTTAAGAAAGGAAGGCATATCAACCAAGTTTTCATGGTAAGGGAGAACCAACATATTTTTGGTTGAATAAGGTTGGTTGTCCCTTTTTGGATTGTAAAAAGTATTCCTAGCTATTTTAAAAGATTTATCAATTATGTTTCTTGGGTATTTTAAATCATTAGCTATTTCATAAATTTTAGAGATTTCTTCATCTATGAACTCTTTTTGCATATATATATATATATATATATATTATATATATATATATATATATATATATATATATATATATATATATATATATATATATATATACAGTGGAACCTTGGTACTGAACAGCTCTGTACTGAACAATTCACTACAATCTGGTATAGTGCCAGACAAGTGGAAAATGGCAAATGTAATTCATATTTACAAGGCAGGTGACAGGTCCTTAGCTTCGAACTATAGACCAATAAGCCTTACCTCCATTGTTGGTAAATTCTTGGAATCAATAATTGCCGAAGCAGTTCGTAGCCATCTTGAAAGGCATAAATTGATTAATGAATCTCAGCACGGTTTTACACAGGGGCGTTCCTGTCTTACGAATTTACTAACTTTCTTCACTAAGGTATCTGAGAAGATAGATCATGGTATTGAATATGATATTGTGTATATGGACTTCAGTAAGGCTTTCGATAGAGTTCCACATCAGAGGCTGTTGAGAAAACTTAAGGCACACGGAATAGAAGATATTTTTATCTGGGTAGATACATGGTTGACAAATAGGCAACAGAGAGTTTGCATAAATGGGGAGAAATCAGAATGGGGGCACGTCACATGCGGTGTCCCACAAGGGTCAGTGTTAGGCCCCTTGTTGTTCACAATTTACATAAACGGCATAGATGAGGGAATAAATAGCGACATAAGCAAATTTGCTGATGACACCAAAATAGGCCGTCCAATTCATTCAAATGAGGACATTAGAGCACTCCAGGATGATTTGAATAGACTGATGCAGTGGTTGGAGAAGTCGCAGATGCAGTTTAATATAGACAAATGCAAAGTTCTAAATGTTGGACAGGACAATAACCATGCCACATATAAACTAAATAATGTAGATCTTAATATTACGGATTGCGAAAAGGATTTAGGAGTTCTGGTTAGCAGTAATTTGAAACCAAGAAAAACAATAAGAACATAAGAACATAAGAAAGGAGGAACACTACAGCAGGCCTGTTGGCCCATACTAGGCAGGTCCTTCACAATCCGTCCCACTAACAGAACATTTGCTCAACCCAATTTTCAATGCTACCCAAGAAATAAGCTTTGACAATTCTACCCACTCATGCGCGAGTCCCACTCAAATCCAACCCCTCTCACTCATGAATTTATCCAACCTAAATTTGAAACTACCCAAGGTCCTAGCTTCAATAACCCTACTAGGCAGACTGTTCCACTCATCAACTACCCTATTTCCAAACCAATACTTTCCTATATCCTTTCTAAATCTAAACTTATCTAACTTGAATCCATTATTGCGGGTTCTCTCTTGGAGAGATATCCTCAAGACCTTATTTATATCCCCTTTGTTAATACCCATTTTCCACTTGTATACCTCGATCGTGTCTCCCCTCATTCTACGTCTTACAAGTGAATGTAATTTTAGGGTCTTCAATCTTTCTTCGTAAGGAAGATTTCTAATGCTATGTATTAATTTAGTCATTCTACGCTGAATGTAAGTGTTTGCAATAGAGCTAACAGAATCCTTGGCTTCATATCAAGAAGTATAAATAATAGAGGTCCTCAGGTTTTTCTTTAACTCTATATATCTTTTGTTAGGCCTCATTTAGATTATGCTGCACAGTTTTGGTCACCGTATTACAGAATGGATATAAATGCACTGGAAAACGTACAAAGGAGGATGACAAAGTTGATCCCATGTATCAGAAATCTTCCCTATGAGGATAGACTGAGGACCTTGAATCTGCACTCTCTAGAAAGGCGTAGAACTAGGGTAGGTATGATTGAAGTGTATAAATGGAAAACAGGAATTAATAAAGGGAATGTAAATAGCGTGCTAAAAATATCTAGTATTGACAGGACTCGCAGTAATGGTTTTAAATTTGAAAAATTCAGATTCAGGAAGGATATAAGAAAGCACTGGTTTGGTAATAGAGTTGTGGATGAGTGGAACAAATTCCCGAGTACCGTCATAGAAGCTAAGACGTTGTGTAGTTTTAAAAATAGGTTAGATAAATACATGAGTGGGTGGGGGTGGGTGTGAGTTGGACCTGACTAGCTTGTGCTACTAGGTCAGATGCCATGCTCCTCCCTTAAGTGAATCTGACTGACCTGACCAGGTCAAGGCATTGGCTTAAGGCGGTGAGAGAATTGGACCTGTCTCGCATGGGCCAGTAGGCCTGCTGCAGTGTTCCTTCTTTCTTATGTTCTTATATGCTTGAGTCGTCCTTATGACTCACCCTCTCACCGACACCACTAGGCTGTGCTGTACAGAGTTCCCGGTAGTGACTGCCCCTGCGACAGTACTAATCGAGAGTCCTGAGTCGCACAGCCACAAGTGAGCACGTGTCTAGTGTACTGTCTGTGAATCTGAACAAGATGTCCTCCATTGATCAACTTTACCAGCAGCTTAAAGAGGAGCTTAGGGTGGCTAAGCTCGAGATACGGCGATTGACGGAGGAAAACAAGAGGATTCGTAGTAATCCTCCTGTTGTGAGTCCTCAGGTCAAGAGTGGAAAATGGTCAGTGGCTGGGCAACATGGAACGAAGCTGAAGATCAAGAAGACTGTTGGAGTGACAGAAACAATGAAGATCCAGAAGAATACTGTGATAACTTCGAACCCATTCTTGGTGCTACTTGACGAATGTGTATTATCTACTGGGAATGTCACAACGAGTACCAAGGAAGCATTGGCAGACGAGGGTGAGTTGACATCCCTTGAAACCCCAAGGAAGACCATCCCAACGAAGACCATCGAGAACGTCACGACGAACTCTTGCCAGTGAAGGTAAGAACATTGTTTTAGTTGGGGACAGTCAGGTTAAGTTTACGGAAAGGGCTTTTTATCTTAGGGATAGGAAGAGGAGGCAGAGGGTATATTTTCCTGGGGCTGGTATGACTTTCTAAACGTCCTTGTAAACTCCTATATGTGGTTATTAGTGTACCTCTGCTTAATTAGTACTGCTTATCTCTTAACTACTCATGTTACTCAACTGTCACTCTCAGAGCTCTGTTAGTTCTATTTCTAGTCACAAATAGTTCTACTATGACTATCTCAATCAGCTTCTTCTATCACTACTATTGTACTGTTATTAACTATGTTGCCTCATCGTCAACTGATCGTATTGATGCTGGTGTTGAACGACCATCAGGAGTCCAATGACATTAGACTGCCACAAGGATAGAGACAGAAGTCGATGAGGAGGGTAGAGAGAGATCAGGGAGGATGGAAGAGAGAGATGAGAGAGGAGGGGAGAGTGATCACGTGTGGAGGGGAGTGAGAGGTTAGTGAGTACCGGAGAGAGAGTGATCGGGTGAGCAGGAAAGAGTGATGTCAGGGAGGGGAAAGAGGTTTGGTGAGGAGGGAAAAGAGAGGGGACAAATGAGGAGAGAGGTGGAGGGGTCGGATGAGGAGTGTAGGGAGAGGGCGGGTGAGGAGGGGAAAGAGATATGTCGGGTGGGAAGAGGAGAGTGGTCAGGAGGGGAGGGGAGATATCAGAATGGGAGGGATGAGACCTCGGGTGGGGAGGGAAAGGAGAAATCAGACTGTGGGAACAGAACTCTCGGTTCCAGGCACAGTTATCTCCCAGGCACATTCGTCTCTCAGACACAGTCATCTCCCAGGCACAGTCATCTCCCAGGCACAGTCATCTCCCAGGCACAGTCATCTCCCAGGCACAGTCATCTCCCAGGCACAGTCATCTCCCAGGCACAGTCATATCCCACGCACAGTCATATCCCACGCACAGTCATATCCCACGCACAGTCATGTAGCAGGCACAGTCATTTTCCAGACACAGTCATCTCCCAGATACAGTCATCTCCCAGACAATCTTCTTACAGACACAGTCATCTCCCAGACACAATCATCTCCCAGGTATAGTCATCTCCCAGGCACAACCTTCTCCTAGGAACAATCATCATCCTCTCACTCTTCTGAATCCTCCTGCTCTGTAACGAGATTCATTTTCTCTCACATTCTTTCTCTCTCCTCTCTTCTATGCCTCTTCAGTAATTTGTCAAATTCCCTTTCCATTTTGTAACATTTGTTTGTGCTTCTAAGTCGCTGTGATTTATCTTGCGTTCCCCGCCTCTTAAACTGTCATGTGCTTTCTCTAATATAACTGACCATAATTTTTAAAGGGGTGGACCGGTAAGCCAGCGGAAGGCCTCGGTCAGATGACCAAAAGCTCCAACGGCGGGTCATCATCTGACTAAGACCCGCGTCAGGAAACAGGACAAGTGTTTCCTGGGTGGATGAGTTGCTGGTTAGATGATGCTTGGGTGGCTAAGTAACTGGTTGGTTGAATAGCTGGGTAGCTGAATAACGGTTAGGGCTAAGGATAGTGTTAAGGTTAGAGTTAGGGTTAGGTCTAGGGTTAGTGTTCGGCTAGGGATATGATTAGAATTAGGGTTAGGGTTAGAAGTAGGGCTAAGGTAATTGTTAGAATTAGGTTGGGGTTAACGTTAGACCTAGGACTAGGGTTAGGCTTAGGTTAGGGCTAAGTTTAGAATAAGGGTTAGGGTTAAAGCTAGGGCTAGGGTGAGTGTTAATATTAGGGTAAGGATCTAACTAACTGTCTCATAGTCTTATAACCAGAACGCGAAAAATACTACATTATACGTCTTAGGAACAGTAAAAACACTCTCAGTTAATACAAAGTTACTGTCTTTCTTAGTGTGTTAAAAATGGTATAAAAAACAATAAGTTGATGAGTATGACACATGTGCAAGTGTTTGGTATCTTCTACAATATTGGTAGGCTTCTACAGTCAAATACAGAGACAGTAGGTATACTAGCGAAGTAAAGATGATGTAATCAGTCCCTCACGGTTAATTAAATCATATTTACTTGAAACTATATACCTGCTGCCTCTGTATTAGACAGAAGCCAACTGTGTAGGCGATACCTTTCAATAATAAATATATTAAACTGTTGCACATGTGACTTACTCATCAGTGATATATTACATTTTGCTTCTACTGGACACACAATATGGATTCTTGATTCTTTGACACTGCTAGCTGACAGTGTAATGGTTTTCACCATGAGCTCCATGGTCACTGGGAAACAAAAAAACAAAATGTTTACAAACACTGCCGAGCGAACAGATAACTACAATCTCTGTTAGGTTATACAAAATGAAAACCTTTTCGTTTTCATTTAAATTTAAATGAACATAGAGATGCCGTCGTGCGTGAAGGTGATAGTATTTGCCGAGTGATAGGCCTGTTATAACACTAACAGTTCTTATCAGAGTGATGGGCCTGTTATAACACTGACAGTTCTTATCAGAGTGATGGGCCTGTTATAACACTGACAGTTCTTATCAGAGTGATGGGCCTGTTATAACACTGACAGTTCTTATCAGAGTGATGGGACTGTTATAACACTGACAGTTCTTATCAGAGTGATGGGACTGTTATAACACTGACAGTTCTTATCAGAGTGATGGGACTGTTATAACACTGACAGTTCTTATCAGAGTGATGGGACTGTTATAACACTGACAGTTCTTATCAGAGTGATGGGACTGTTATAACACTGACAGTTCTTATCAGAGTGATGGGACTGTTATAATACTGACAGTTCTTATCAGAGTGATGGGACTGTTATAACACTGACAGTTCTTATCAGTGATGGGACTGTTATAACACTGACAGTTCTTATCAGTGATGGGACTGTTATAACACTGACAGTTCTTATCAGTGATGGGACTGTTATAACACTGACAGTTCTTATCAGAGTGATGGGACTGTTATAACACTGACAGTTCTTATCAGAGTGATGCGACTGTTATAACACTGACAGTTCTTATCAGAGTGATGGGACTGTTATAACACTGACAGTTCTTATCAGAGTGATGGGACTGTTATAACACTGACAGTTCTTATCAGAGTGATAGGACTGTTATAATATTGACAGTTCTTATCAGAGTGATGGGACTGTTATAACACTGACAGTTCTTATCAGAGTGATGGGACTGTTATAACACTGACAGTTCTTATCAGTGATGGGACTGTTATAACACTGACAGTTCTTATCAGAGTGATGGGACTGTTATAACACTGACAGTTCTTACCAGAGTGATGGGACTGTTATAACACTGACAGTTCTTATCAGTGATGGGACTGTTATAACACTGACAGTTCTTATCAGAGTGATGCGACTGTTATAACACTGACAGTTCTTATCAGAGTGATGGGACTGTTATAACACTGACAGTTCTTATCAGAGTGATGGGACTGTTATAACACTGACAGTTCTTATCAGAGTGATGGGACTGTTATAACACTGACAGTTCTTATCGGGTGATGGGACTGTTATAACACTGACAGTTCTTATCAGAGTGATGGGACTGTTATAACACTGACAGTTCTTATCAGAGTGATGGACTGTTATAACACTGACAGTTCTTATCAGTGATGGGACTGTTATAACACTGACAGTTCTTATCAGGTGATGGGACTGTTATAACACTGACAGTTCTTATCAGTGATAGGACTGTTATAACACTGACAGTTCTTATCAGGTGATGGGACTGTTATAACACTGACAGTTCTTATCGGGTGATGGACTGTTATAACACTGACAGTTCTTATAAAGTGATGGGACTGTTATAACACTGACAGTTCTTATCAGAGTGATGGGACTGTTATAACACTGACAGTTCTTATCAGAGTGATGGACTGTTATAATACTGACAGTTCTTATCAGAGTGATGGGACTGTTATAACACTGACAGTTCTTATCAGAGTGATGGGACTGTTATAACACTGACAGTTCTTATCGGGTGATGGGACTGTTATAACACTGACAGTTCTTATCAGAGTGATGGGACTGTTATGACACTGACAGTTCTTATCAGAGTGATGGGACTGTTATAACACTGACAGTTCTTATCAGGTGATAGGACCTGTTATAACACTGACAGTTCTTATCAGAGTGATGGGACTGTTATACACTGACAGTTCTTATCAGAGTGATGGGACTGTTATAACACTGACAGTTCTTATCAGAGTGATGGGACTGTTATAAACTGACAGTTCTTATCGAGTGATGGGACTGTTATAACACTGACAGTTCTTATCAGAGTGATGGGACTGTTATAACACTGACAGTTCTTATCAGGTGATGGGACTGTTATAACACTGACAGATTCTTATCAGAGTGATGGGACTGTTATAACACTGACAGTTCTTATCAGAGTGATGGGACTGTTATAACACTGACAGTTCTTATCAGTGATGGGACTGTTATAACACTGACAGTTCTTATCAGAGTGATGGGACTGTTATAACACTGACAGTTCTTATCAGTGATGGGACTGTTATAACACTGACAGTTCTTATCAGTGATGGGACTGTTATAACACTGACAGTTCTTATCAGTGATGGGACTGTTATAACACTGACAGTTCTTATCAGTGATGGGACTGTTATAACACTGACAGTTCTTATCAGAGTGATGGGACTGTTATAACACTGACAGTTCTTATTAGAGTGATGCGACTGTTATAACACTGACAGTTCTTATCAGAGTGATGGGACTGTTATAACACTGACAGTTCTTATCAGAGTGATGGGACTGTTATAAACTGACAGTTCTTATCAGAGTGATGGGACTGTTATAACACTGACAGTTCTTATCAGAGTGATGGGACTGTTATAACACTGACAGTTCTTATCGGGTGATGGGACTGTTATAACACTGACAGTTCTTATCAGAGTGATGGGACTGTTATAACACTGACAGTTCTTACAGAGTGATGGGACTGTTATAACACTGACAGTTCTTATCAGTGATGGGACTGTTATAACACTGACATTTCTTATCAGAGTGATGGGACTGTTATAACACTGACAGTTCTTATCAGAGTGATGGGACTGTTATAACACTGACAGTTCTTATCAGAGTGATGGGCCTGTTATAACACTGACAGTTCTTATCAGAGTGATGGGACTGTTATAACACTGACAGTTCTTATCAGAGTGATGGGACTGTTATAACACTGACAGTTCTTATCAGAGTGATGGGACTGTTATAATACTGACAGTTCTTATCAGAGTGATGGGACTGTTATAACACTGACAGTTCTTATCAGAGTGATGGGACTGTTATAACACTGACAGTTCTTATCAGAGTGATGGGACTGTTATAACACTGACAGTTCTTATCAGAGTGATGGGACTGTTATAACACTGACAGTTCTTATCAGAGTGATGGGACTGTTATAACACTGACAGTTCTTATCAGAGTGATGGGACTGTTATAACACTGACAGTTCTTATCAGAGTGATGGGACTGTTATAACACTGACAGTTCTTATCAGGTGATGGGACTGTTATAACACTGACAGTTCTTATCAGTGATGGGACTGTTATAACACTGACAGTTCTTATCAGTGATGGGACTGTTATAACACTGACAGTTCTTATCGAGTGATGGACTGTTATAACACTGACAGTTCTTATCAGTGATGGACTGTTATAACACTGACGTTCTTATCAGTGATGGGACTGTTATAACACTGACAGTTCTTATCAGAGTGATGGGACTGTTATAACACTGACAGTTCTTATCAGAGTGATGGGACTGTTATAATACTGACAGTTCTTATCAGAGTGATGGGACTGTTATAACACTGACAGTTCTTATCAGAGTGATGGGACTGTTATAACACTGACAGTTCTTATCAGTGATGGGACTGTTATAACACTGACAGTTCTTATCAGAGTGATGGGACTGTTATAACATGACAGTTCTTACCAGTGATGGGACTGTTATAACACTGACAGTTCTTATCAGGTGATGGGACTGTTATAACACTGACAGTTCTTATCAGAGTGATGGGACTTTATAACACTGACAGTTCTTATCAAGTGATGGGACTGTTATAACACTGACAGTTCTTATCAGAGTGATGGGACTGTTATAACACTGACAGTTCTTATCAGAGTGATGGGACTGTTATAACACTGACAGTTCTTATCAGAGTGATGGGACTGTTATAACACTGACAGTTCTTATCAGAGTGATGGGACTGTTATAACACTGACAGTTCTTATCAGAGTGATGGGACTGTTATAACACTGACAGTTCTTATCAGAGTGATGGGACTGTTATAACACTGACAGTTCTTATCAGGTGATGGGACTGTTATAACACGACAGTTCTTACAGTGATGGGACTGTTATAACACTGACAGTTCTATCAGGTGATGGGACTGTTATAACACTGACAGTTCTTATCAGAGTGATGGGACTGTTATAACACTGACAGTTCTTATCAGAGTGATGGGACTGTTATAACACTGACAGTTCTTATCAGAGTGATGGGACTGTTATAACACTGACAGTTCTTATCAGAGTGTGTTATACAGACTTCATCGTGATGACTGTTATAACACTGACAGTTCTTATCAGAGTGATAGGACTGTTATAACACTGACAGTTCTTATCAGTGATGGGACTTTTATAACACTGACAGTTCTTATCAGAGTGATGGGACTGTTATAACACTGACAGTTCTTATCAGAGTGATGGGACTGTTATAACACTGACAGTTCTTATCAGAGTCATAGGACTGTTATAACACTGACAGTTCTTATCAGTGATGGGACTTTTATAACACTGACAGTTCTTATCAGAGTGATGGGACTGTTATAACACTGACAGTTCTTACCAGAGTGATGGGACTGTTATAACACTGACAGTTCTTATCAGTGATGGGACTGTTATCACACTGATGGTGCTGTTATCACTGTGATGGTACTGTTATCACAGTGATTGTACTGTTATCACAGTGATGGTGCTGTAATCACAGTGATGGGGTTATCACAGTTATGGTGTTATCACAATGATGGTACTGTTATCACAGTGATTGGGTTGTTATCTCAGTGATGGGGTTGTTTTCACAATGATGGTACTGTTATCACAGTAATGGTGCCGTTATCACAGTAATGGTAGTTATCATAGTGATCGAAACTGATTTCTTGTTGTCTGTCATACTGTCTGTGTGTGTGTGTGTCTGTCTGTCTGTCTCTGTTTCTCTCTCTCTCTTCTCTCTCTCTCTCTCTCTCTCTCTCTCTCTCTCTCTTCTTCTTCTCTTTCTCTCTCTCTCTCTCTCTCTCTCTCTCTCTCTCTCTTCTCTCTCTCTCTCTCTCTCTCTCTCTCTCTCTCTCTCTCTCTCTCTCTCTCTCTCTCTCTCTCTCTCTCTAAGGTTTAATGTAACCTCTAACTGTAAATAAATTTAATGTTTTTTTTTCAATAAAGTAAGTTCCCCAACTAAGGTGATTTCTAAGCTCAGCCCTGTTAGCCGACTCTTGTGGCTGGCATCCTTTCCCGGGATGCGACCTTTGAGGAGCTGGCTAACACGCACTACCCAAACTTGACTGTTTGTAGGCCAGTTCCACACAAGGTTTTGGTACTGGAGAAGCAAGAGTCTTCCCTTCAGTGACGGCACTGGTGTAGCTAGTGCCATAGATCAAAATAAGATCACAAGAAACAGGTGATATCACAATATGCAAAACAACCACTGTGAAATAATAGCGAAATTCCAAGCGCATTCGTGACTTCTCACATTATCAAAGAATTATTATAATGTGAGAAGTCACGAATGCCTAATTTTACTATTTCACAGTAGTTATTTTGTAATATATATATATATATATATATATATATATATATATATATATATATATATATATATATATATATATATATATATATCTGGCCGAAGGAGACTCGAACCTACGAACCTTGTGACAAGGTACGCAGTGCTTAACCGACCGTACCACACTGGACCAATACCTTGGCGTCCAGCTCTCGCTAGACGTTGATCCAAGGCAGCCAGCTTTCAGGCAGGTGGCATACAGCTTTTCATTTCATCCCCTGCATGCATCGACCAACTAGAGATTTTTACAAATTATAAAAATCACTACAGATTGTTCCACTTCCTAACTACAGTAGGACTAAAGAAATACTTCCCAACATTCCTGTGAATCATCTGAGTTTTCAACTTCCAGCTGTGCCTTCTAGTTCCAGTTTCTCATCTCTCAAATAATCTGTCCCTATTCGCTCAACTAGTTCCTCTCAGTACTTTGGACGCTGCTATCATTTCACCCCTTGCCCTTCTGAGCTCCAGTTTCATTTGGTTGAGTTTTTCTTAATCTCTCTTCTTAGGACATATCCATTAACTCCGGGACTAATCTCGTTGTAAACCTTTGCATTATCTACTGGTGCTGTGTTCTTAAATATGCCGTGACCATGTGCGTGTTTGTGTGTAGATGGAGGGTAGTTAGGCTTGGTGTAAAGGTAGGTTGGGTAGGAATAGGGTCATTGGTGGTTGGTGTGTAGGTAAAGAGAGGTGGTGGGTGGTCTCGGAAGAGGGTGGGTATATGTTCTTGATCCAAGGATATGGATAGGGATGGTGGGTAGGTGATATTGAGTGGAAAGGGTTGAAGGTGGGGTGAGTGGCGAGGGATGGTGGTAGAGGGGGTTCCTGTTCCGAGGAAATGGAGCAGGATTTGTCTTGGGCTGGTCTTGGAGTAAAGATTCTTGATCAGAGGAATTGGAGCATGATGATCTTGATCCGAAGATTTGCAATAGGGGTGGTGGGTAGGTGGACTAAGAGAGGTTGTAGGTGTCGGATCTTGATCCTGGGAAATGAAACAGGGATAGTGGATGGTACTTGCTCTTACGTTTTTTCCGGACAAGGATGCTTCGCAAATAACTCGACTATTTTCGAGTTACCTATTAACAGTTTTGTAAATAGGGGCTGTAGATGTTGGGTGACTTCCAAATAGGTCTAAACACTAATAAGTCACCTAACACCCAGTTACCTATTAACTGTTGGATATACAGGAACCACAGGTGGAATCTAGTATGCGCACACGTCTTGCTCTGTTGAGGTAGGACTAGCAACAATTAATTAACACAAAAATACCTTTTTAATTTTAAATGAACAATGGCAACTGGTATAAGAACATTTACCAATAGCTCATGCTATCACGAGAATCAAGCTCCGGATTCTTTTTGCGCCTATTAAGCATGATCTGTCACTGAGTTACTTATTCTTATTATTCATCTCCCTCAAAACACTCGACAAAATTCCTTAAGAGTCACTACGTGGATCCCTCACGCTCTCAAATTCTAAATACTTCGGATTTTTTTTTAATCTGAACGTACATAGATTTGTTGTATTTCTTGTTGAAATCCTGATATTGTTTTTTTTCATTATTTTTACTAAGGCTTTCTAGTTTTTTTTTCGTAAATATGTTTTTTGAGACCTCAAGAGATTTAGTTTTAGACCTAGAGAATATATCCTAGAATACTAATGTGTGGTGTGTTGTGAAGCATCCTAGCATGCTGCTGTGTGGTGTATTGACAAGTGTCCTAGTATACTACTGTGGGTACTATCCTAGCACAATATAGCATGGTGTGCTGCGAAATATTAGAGAACACTACTGTGTAGTTCTCTGAAATATCCTAGCATCCTATTGTACGGTGTCCTGGGATCTATTCTATCCCTGTACTCAGTGTTGTGATGGAAAAAATCCTAGCAGACGTGGTGTGGTAGGAAGTATCATATACTGTGCTCAGAAGTGTCCTAGGACGATACTGCGTGGACTGCTGGTAAGTATCCTAGGACACTACTGTTTATTATGCTGGAAACTACCCTAGGACACTACTGTTTATTATGCTGGAAACTACCCTAGTAGGCTAATGTGCGGTGCTGGGCTAAGCTTATATCCCAGCACGATGCTGTGTAGTATGTTGGGAATTATCATTCTACTCCGCTTTATGGTGTTCTGCTAAATATCGTAACAGGACATTGGGAAATATCTAGCACACTACGGTGTGCTGGGAAGTGTCCTAGCACGCTAATGTGTGATGTGTTGGGAAGTACACTTACCACAGTGTCGTGTGCTGGGAAATACTGTATGATTTCACCCCTTATTATTTTCCATGGTGAATGTTTAAGCCAGATAATGGCCTTAGTCAGACAAAAAAAAATCGGTCCACTAAGATGGTCATTACAAAACCGAGACCTACGTCAGAGTTCATTACATAATTAAGATTCGTCAGGTGCCATAACATCGCTGAGACACTCGTCAAAGGTAATTATGTCATTTAAACCCACGTCAATTACTATTATTTAGCTAATTCCCTCGTCAGGTTTCACGGCTTTTTTTAGGCCTTCTTCACTGGTCACTACATCAGTAAGACCTCTTCAGGGATTATTACATCACCAACATCCCCGACAGTGGTCTCTAGATCACTAAGACCTTCATCCGGTGTTACTAGGTCACTAAGACCTTCATCAGATGTCACTGTATCACTACGACCCACGACAAGTGTCACTGCATCACTACGACCCACGACAAGTGTCACTGCATCACTACGACCCACGACAAGTGTCACTGCATCATACGACCCACGACAGGTGTCACTGCATCACTGATACACTGGTCAGGAGAGAGTTTCATAGAGTGATTTACTAACATATGCCACCACTACCTTATTTCTAGGAGATAAGTTTCGTAAGGAAGTGTTGTGCTGCTGTGTTTTATGGCAGTTACTTTGTTGATTTTAGCACTGTATATTTGGAGTTGTGTTATGTTTTCTTCTTAATTTTCTTTTTCCCATTCATCTTATTTTCATGCATGTTTATAGTTTCATTTTTTGCAATCTTGCAACAGACGCAGTTTTCCAAATAATGGTATTCTGATCAAAGGCGTAATAAATAACAGTTAAATATACAACTTCTTTTCTGCTTGCCATCACAGAATATATATTCATATGTCGCACAAACATTTTGTGGGAAATTCTCGACAGGGATGCATTCATATTTCTTTTAATGTAAATCTCATTTTATTTTTCAAAATTTTACCGATAGAGAGTGCAAGGCTCTGTCGGGTTTCCGTGTTTTTTATTATGCTCTTTATTCAAGTGGGACACCCCTTTCACGTCAGTCTATTATTTGACCTCAGTTCCAAAGTTATCACAGTCACCAAATTCAGTCAACTCATCCAGGCTTTATAACTGTCTCAGTCATTCACCTTAATCGCCTCAGTCAGAAGTGTCAGTTCGTTTTGTTAAAAAGAATCTATCCTTCCTCTGCTCATTTAGAGGCTAAGAACTATTAGCCTATATCATTTCATTTTAAGCCTAATTGCTTCTAAACTACATCACCTCATTTAATTTTAAAGAAAAGCTATTTTACCTCACCTTAATTCAAATCCTAGGCCAAACTGAGATGCCTCCTTAACCACCCTTACCAGTAGTAAATCGGTCTACCTGCTTATTTGATACGATCAAATAGGTGTCAGGAAGACTTCAAGAAGGCACAAAGTGCCTTCTTGTGCAAAGCTACAGTGTTAATGTCACCAGATTTTTCACAGCCTTTTTCTTTACAGTAAAAGTCTGTGATTGGGAGTTGTCACGACTGTTAGTCAAGCATCTTTTGAGTTAGTTTTCGATCCATTGGCCATTTTGTCCACCACACGTGTCATATCAGTGGGTATACCTAATAAATGAGAAGAAAATCCGAACTTCGATTATGGTGTTGGATCACTTCGATGTCTGATTGTTATTCTCTCCGTGTCTGGTCCAGGTGTTCAGAGAACATTCACCCGATATACCTGAAATTCATCAACTATACAGCAGGGAAGGCAATAATGTGGCAGACTCACTCTCTACCTAGGATATAGCTGCATTAAGATTAGGGTGATAAATAGCTTTAAGCTCTTTTTTTTTCTTTACTAGTGTCTTGAACCTATGCTGTTCTACTCTCTGCTGTGTTTTCCTGTGACAGTCACTTGGCCTTAAGTACAATTTTGTCAAGCACTGCCAGCTGGGTAGGATGGTAAAGAGGAAATGTTATCCATTAGCTAGTTTATTTATGACATAGAAGCTTGCTGCCCATCTGACAGACGTTAATTAACCCCTGAACTAACAATGTTGTGTTGGTGTCGTTCTCCAAGTACGCTATTAGTATGGCTTTGTGCATTACATATAATCATGATCCTGCATACCATCAATAACCAATTTAAAGTACTGCAGTTTAATGAGTGTCAATTGTGTCTGGGTTTGTAAATCAGGGTGTGGAAGGTCCCAATCTAGAGGTCACCCTGGAGATTCCGTTCCTCATAAGCATCAGGATGATTTACATCTTAGGGTCTAACAAAGAATAGGTATTTTAAAGATGTTGCTCATGAGAGTTCTCTCTCTCTCTCGCCAAACCCACTCATATTTATTCCTCATTTTTATAATTGCTTCTTCGGTTGCACCTAAGGTCAGGTGCACTAGGTGCTTTAACTATTATCGCATTTAATACTTCACAATCACCCACACATCCCGAAGTGGTTCCTGAACCATCTATTATGGGTCCACCGATCACAGGAAGCCCGGAATAGGATCTAGTTGAATTCAATAATGGTAAAGTGCCTGTATGATTTTTGAACTTCTCCTTTTGGTAGTATATACCAAGTATCAATAAATGTGGTAGAAAATATTAAACAATATTCGTGCTGGGATGTGAATGATATATTATTCTCTGAGGTTACTGATTCCTCTTACTCCTGAAATAATTCGTGATTGAATGGACCAAGAAAGCATAATAATGTCTATATTATTGACATCTACCCATATTATTCACTTCCAAAGAAAGAACGAATTGAGTGCATTTAATCTTTCCTCATATGGTTAGTTTCTTAATTATGGGGCAAACTTATAAGTCCTTTCTATTCAAGACGAAAATTCGATAGCTAATTGGATATCTAAGCCGTAGTATAACAAGTTAATTATAGAGGTTCAATATTGTTGCTTGAGTTTTGCTTCCGATATTTCCAGGTATATAACCCAGAATTCCGTTTGTTTTGATGCTACAAAGATAAACATTAAATGGTAAATTCAAAGGTTGTGCTAATGATTATTGCAAAGTTCTTTTTTCCTGTTAATTTGTTAGCAACCATCATTGAGATTACACACATAATGCATTTCTTTGCACTTGACAGCACTGAAAAGGATATTACACGTTTCTGACAATTCAGTTAACCTATAAAAGATACTGACAACAGTAGGAATATAGATGAGCAGAAACAGTTGGCGGGTTGGTAGTTGAAGAAGGAGCTACAGAAAAGGAGGGTTTAGAAGAGAAAAGCTTAAGGGAAAGTAGGTAGAGGCGAATTGCGTGGGGTTAAGGTGACGATAAAGTAGGTGGTTAAAGTTAGGTTAGGAGGAATAAGCTGGATGGAAAATAAACTACCGGGAAATAGGTGTCTTGAATATAAGAGGAAAAAACTATTGCTGTTCGACTGTATATGTGGAAAATTGATGAATAGGAAAGTGGAAGGATGACAGATGAAGGAAAAATAGTGGAAATTTTAGTTGAGAGGAAGTAGACAGCATAAATTGGTGAAGAGACTAGATAAAGGAAAAAGTAGGTAAATAAACATGAAGGTGAAAGATGGGTTTTGTAAAAAACAAAAACCTGACTTAACTGACGTTGATTAAAACATTTTTTCATCACTGGCTTCTGACTCTGAGATGCTCAGCATCCAGGAACCAAGCATCGTCAACTTTTAATGAGGTTGGGAATTTGGGGCGAGTTAAGATATGGTTCTAACGAGATAAAGTTGATAAACGTATGAAAGTTTCCATGAATTTGTTAGTCACAGACCAAAAGGACCACCTCTAAATTGTATATATATATATATATATATATATATATGTCGTGCCGATTAGGTAAAACTTGCGATTTTGGCTTAAATAGCAACGCTCATCTTGCCATATAAGACAAGTGAAAATTTGTGTATGCAATAATTTCGCCAAAATCATTCTGAACATAACGAAAAAAATATATTTAATTGTGTTTGTTTATTATTTAATTAATGTTAACGTATCTAAAATATATTTAGTTGGGTTAGGCTAAATTAAATTGCGCTTGTTGTAATAAGGTTAGGTAGGTTTTCAAAGTTTCTCTTGGTACAAAATTATAATTTTTACATTAACATAAATGAAAAAATATATCTTTAAACGTATAAGAAAATTTTAGAAAGGACTTAATTTTAAATGAGTTCTTGCTAATTGACCAGTTTTACCTAATCGGCACGACATATATATATATATGTATATATATATATATGTCGTGCCGATTAGTAAAATGCGATTTTAGCTTAAATAGCAACGCTCACCTTGCCATATAAGACAAGTGAAAATTTGTGTATGCAATAATTTCGCCAAAATCATTCTGAACATAACGAAAAAAATATATTTCATTGTGTTTGTTTATTATTAAATTAATGTTAACGTATCTAAAATATATTTAGTTGGGTTAGGCTAAATTAAATTGCGCTTGTTGTAATAAGGTTAGGTAGGTTTTCAAAGTTTCTCTTGGTACAAAATTATAAATTCTTACATTAACATAAATGAAAAAAATATATCTTTAAACGTATAAGAGAAAATTTTAGAAAGGACTTAATTTTAAATGAGTTCTTGCTAATTGACCAGTTTTACCTAATCGGCACGAGATATATATATATATATATATATATATATATATATATATATATATATATATATTTGTTATTTTATATGTTGTGCCGAATATGTAAAACTTGCAATTTTAGCTTAAATAGCAACGCGCTTCTTGCCGAATAAGGCAAGCGAAAATTTGTGTATGCAATAATTTCTCAAAAATCATTGTGAGCCTAACGAAAAAAAATATTTCATTGTGTTTGTTTGTTATTAAATTATTGTAAACTTATCTAAAATATATTTAGTTGGATTAGGCTAAAATAAACTGCGCTTGTTATAATAAGGTTGGGAAAGGTTTCTAAGGTTCTTTTGGTAAAAAAAAATTTAATTTTTACATTAACATAAAAATATGTATCTTTAAACGTATAAGAGAAAATTTTAGAAAGGACTTAATGTTAAATAAGTTCTTGCTAATTGACCAGTTTTACCTATTCGGCACGATATATATACAAGCAATACATATTCAACACACATATAAAACATATCCATACATCCATAACATATACATTCACAACAGATTCAAAGATAAACAGCACATGTTACACAAAATATTAACAGTGAAATGGATTGAATGGCTTCATCCTGTATGACCATCTCTTATGTGAGTGTTGACCAGTTTGGGGCATCGTAGCTGGAAAGTCCAACAGGTAATGCACCAGGGGTTTCGGAACTATCCGGTCACAGTGGGCACTGAGCTCCTCTCTTGCCTGATCAACCATCCGTGTAGTGGTGGGATACCCTAAGCGTAGGCGGTGGATATTCACCCATAGTTCCCTGACCGGCGTCCAAATACTTGGAGGGGATGCCCTGTGAGTCGCCCTGTCATACTAGCGGCAGCTCCGTGAATCCCCAGGGTTAGGGATGCTAGGAAGTATTTATTCAGTCACAGAGTTGTCAGGAAGTGGAATAGTCCGGGAAGTGATGTAGTGCAGGATCCATACATAGCTTTAAGGACAGGTATGATAAAGCTCATACACACACACACACACACACACACACACACACACACACACACACACACACACATAAACACACACACACACACACACACATAAACACACACACACACATAAACACACACATAAACACACATAAACACACACACACACATAAAAACACACACACACACACACATAAAAACACACACACACACACACATAAAAACACACACACACACACACATATAAGCAAAGTGATGAGAATAACATAGACGGAGAGTACGACATTCTCTGCAGGGAGCGGCGAGATCGTCTTCAGCGCCACTTCACTGCCAGCCGCAAGTAATACTCATCTAGTTGTATTGCATGGGGTCAACAGTGCCAGTCTCTCCATCATATCATTCACATATACAAGAAACAGCAAGGGAAATAGTACTGACCCTTGTGGAACCCCACTCAACACATGCACCCACTCTGACACCTCATCTCGGACCGACACACGTCGTTTCCTTTCTGTCCGGTATTCCGTGATCCATTGCAGTACTTTCTCTCCTATTCCTTGCTGCTTCTCTAGTTTCTCAACTAGTCTTTTAGGTGGTACTTTGTCGAAAGCCTTCTTACAGTCCAAGAAGATGCAATCTACCCATCCCTCTCTTTCTTGTCTTACTTCTGTTGCCCAGAACTCCAAAAGGTTGATCATGCAGGATTTCACTTCCCTGAAGCCGTACTGGTTGTCATGTATTAGGTTCTCTACTTCTCTTTTTCTGATAATCTTCTCCACAACTTTACATTCAATACAGGTCAGCGACACTGGTCTGTAATTTAGTGCAGCCTGTCTGTCTCCTTTCTTAAAAACTGGGACTATATTTGCTGTCTTCTACACCTCAGCCAGTTGCCCTGTTTCGATATATTTATTGAAGATTGTTGTTAGTGCCACACACAATGCATCTGCTCCCTCTCTCATGACCCAAGGAGAGATATTACCTGCGCCCACCGCCTTCGAAATATCTAGTTATCCTAGCTGTTTCTTCACTATATTCTCTGCTGTGTGCAGCACTTGCTGGTGCACCCTACCATCTCTGAGAGCCTCTCTGTCTCCACTGCGAATACTTCCCTGAATCTTGAGCTGAGCTCTTCGCATACTTTCTGGTCGTTCCTTGTGAGCTTCCCTCCTTCCTTCCTTAACCTGAATACCTGATCCTTGACTGGTTTTCCTCCTGATGTGGCTCTGTAACAACTCTGGGTCAGATTTGGGTTTTGATGCTATGTCATTCTCCCACTGGCTCTGGGCTTTTCTCCTTATCCATGCACGTTCATTTCTGGCTCTTCGATTCAACTCCCTGTTTTCCTTGGCCCTTTACCTTCTATACTTTTTCCATACTCTAGCACACTTGGCTTTGACCTCTCCACACCTCTTGATAAACCATGGGCTCACTCTGGTCTTCCCATTGTTTCTGTTGATCTTTGGTACAAACTTCTCTACTGCCTACCAGCACTTTGTGGTCCCGAGTTCTAGCATTTCATGTACTGTCTTTCCCTCTAGCTCACTTACCCACTGCACCTCATGTAGGAATTGCCTCATACTTGTGTAGTTCCCGTTTTGGATTTTTGGATTTTCCTGTCCTTCTCGTGCTGCTTCACTCTCCATTGTTAACTCTACTATGTATTCAAAACTCAAGACCACCTGGTCACTTGAGCCTAGGGGTCTTTCCTGTGTGGTATCTTCTATGTCTGAAATTTTCTAGTACTGCCTCCAGCCTCTTGGATCTCCAAGTCTGTTGTCTCCCATGTGGCTCCAGATTCTCCCAGTCAATCTCATTATGGTTAAAATCTCCCTTGATGAGTAATTTTGCATCGCTCATGTTGGCCCTTCTGGCAATGTCGGCTAGTATGTCCACCATCACTGTTGATCTCGTCATATTCCTGTCTTGGCCTCCTTCTGTTCGGTGGAGGGTTGTACACCACTGCTACCATCACTTTTGGGCTCTCAGTACTCAGTGCTCCTACTATTTAGTCATCCACTACCCCTCTGACTACCTCTCATCTCTTCAAAAGTCCATTGATTCTTGATGAGCAGTGCAACTCCTTCTCCCCCTCTGCCCCCAATATCTTTCCTCAGGATTTGATTACCAGGGAAGATGTCATCTGTTATTACTTTCGTGAGTTTTGTTTCTGTGATTGCTATGATGTCCAGGGATGCCTCAGTGATTCTTTCCTGCCAATCCTCACTCTTATTTGTAATACCATCTGCATTGGTGTACCACACCTGCTTCCTATCTAGAACTGTATTGTGGGAGGTGGGAAGGGTTGGTGCTGGGTTCCGTTTCTTATGGTGTTCTGTCGTGGTCGAGGTACACTTGCTGGTATTTTTGGGAACCCTTTAACAGTGGCTTCCGGTGTGTGTGTGTATATTTTATTTATTCATAGAAGCTAATCAGCCACTCAACAGATGAAACTTGAATATCTCCCAGTAAATTCGCGCTGTGAGACCATTCCTGACATGACGTTTCTTTGTGTATATTTGTAGCTTCTTGCCCTTTGAGCGATACTCAGACAGATTTGAACTCTTCCTAATGCTGCTCAGTCATCTATCTCTAGAAGTGTTTTCGACCTTTCTTATAATTTGTGTGTTTTTTTTATACTTTTTATTGAATCTAAAGGAATCTATCTGAAAAAAAATGAAACAAATTTTAAAGAGTTGTAAAATCCGTAAAGAAACCGACATAGCATTAACGTAATAAAACGAGTACAGGATGGACTACCAAAATGTCTAGGTCATTCCTCCACTCCCATCACTTACACGGTCCACCCACACCCATCACTCACACGGTCCACCCACACCCATCACTCACACGGTCCACCCACACCCATCACTCACACGGTCCACCCACTCCCATCACTCACACGGTCCACCCACACCCCTCTTCCACTACTCTGGAAAATGACACCACACTTCACGGGCTAATTTCACTCTTAATGTCCTACTTAAATTGCTTAGGTAAAGCATGGCCCAGCCCTGAGTGTTTTTGTGTAAGATATTGTGGTGTTTAGTACAAGACTTTATGGAAGAAGATTACCCAGTCTCCTCACGTGGCTCTCACAACAACAGCTGTAATGTGTGTGTTTTTGTGTCTGGGGGAAACGAAGGAGTGAGTGGGAGAGACGGAGTAGAGTGCGGGAGGAAGAGTATGTAAGAGAGTGAACGGGGGTTGCAGTGCGAAAGTGCATTTCTTTTCCCCCCTTCCCCTCACGTGGCTGGTTTTGCGCATGCTCGCGCGCGCGTGTGTGTATGTGTGTTACGAATGGGATAATACCAAATATTTTTCCGTTACCGATACCAATATTTTTCCTAATTTTTTTTATTTTTTAAAATTATTATGACTATGTTCAATAGAAGGGGATGTTTGTTGCACAATGGTTATTAAATAACGCTGGAAGGCACACACACACACACACACACAGGTGGGTTAGGGGAGACATGATAACAACATACAAAATACTGCGGGGAATAGGCAAGGTGGATAGAGAGGATGTTCCAGAGAGGGAACACAGAAACAAGGGTCACAATTGGAAGTTGAAGAATCAGATAAGTCAAAGGTATGTTAGGAAGTATTTCTTCAGCCATAGAGTAGTCAGGAAGTGGAATAGTCTAGCAAGTGTAGTGAAGGCAGGAACCATACATAGCTTTAAGACGAGGTATGATAAAGCTCATGGAGCAGGGAGAGAAGGGACCCAGTAGCGGTCAGTTAAGAGGCGGGGCCAGGAGCTGAGTCTCGACTCCTGCAACCACAATTAGGTGAGTACACACACACCGCCTAGTAGCGACCAGAGGAAAGGGGGGGCAAGGAGCTGTGATTCGACCCCTGCAACCACAAATAGGTGAACACAAATAAGTGAGTACCCAAAAAACACACGAGCGAGCGAACGAGAGAGAGAGAGAGAGAGAGAGAGAGAGAGAGAGAGAGAGAGAGAGAGAGAGAGAGAGAGAGAGAGAGAGAGAGAGAGAGAGAGAGAGAGAGAGAGAGAGAGAGAGAGAGAGAGAGAGAGAGAGAGAGAGAGAGAGATAGAGAGTACCCTTCTCCAGAACATCACTTCATCTGAGATCATTTGTCCCCAGGATGACTCGAGTCATGAAAATGCTGGCCCACATATGGCTCCAACTTCACCCTGTTCCCTAATTGTATGTTTCATATCAATAAAAATGCTTTCAAATGAGCTGATGTAGGTAACAGCTCTTAGCTTGTCAATAAAGTTAGGGATCCTTAACCTAACTTTGCCAAACCCTGTGTAAAGAAAAGAGAGAGAGAGAGAGTATGGCACCAGGGACTCTTGGCAAAACTGCAAGGATTGGGAATTGCAGGCTCTTCACTATGTCTACTAAGTGATTACCTTCAAGGTAAGTGTAGTTCTCAATGGGACAGAGTCAGCAAGGCGTCCTAATGGTGCAAGTGTTGCGCCATTGTTATGGAATGTCAACTTCAATGATCTTCATCTCATCCCAGAATTCCATGCATATGCAGACGACTATACTCTGATGTTTACTTATCCAATAGAGGAAATGCCAGATGCTCTAAGCTACAGCAATCACCGGCTAAGAGCTATATCAGCCTGGGGTAAAGATGGCAGATAACATTTGCTCATAAGAAATCACAAAGGATGATGGTCTCTAGGCACTATGATGGTAATGCCAGAGCAGTAGTAAGTATGAAGGGGAAAGTGTTTGTACCTGGGGACGAAGTTGATTTCCTTGGAGTGAAATTTGACTCAAAACTGACCATGAAGAACCACGCTGTAAATCTTGCAAATAAGGCGGCAAGGAAGCTTACAGTACTTCGACGTATCTCGCATCTGCTCGAAAGTAGAGGTTGTAAGATTCTGTACAAGGCACAAGTACACTCACTCCTTGAGTATGCTCCACTTTCCTGGATTGCCTGCCCCCCTTCTCATATGCGACCGCTTAACAGAGTAGAGAACAGAGCAAGATGCTTCATCTCTCGCCTGGACCCAGCCTGGATAGATCTGTCATTACAGCAGAACTTTCAACACAGGAGAGATGTGGGTGGTCTTACTGTTATGTACAAGTCCAACATTGTCAAAGTACCACACTTGGCTCCACTCCGAGGACAGCGAGAAGTGAGCTTCTATACCACAAGACGGGCAGAAAGCAGCAACTTCACGCTGACTGTACCCTTCTCCAGAACATCACCTCATCTGAGATCATTTATTCCTATGATGACTCGAGTCTTGAGCATGTTCGTACAGCATAATGACATCAACAAATAAAGTCAGCTGATCAAATGAAATTGCTGGCAAACAGATAGCTCCATCTTCATCCTGTTCCCTACCTGTATGTCTCATAAGAAGGTTTTAAATTAGCTGATGTAGGTAACAGCTCTTAGATTGTAAATAAAGTTAGGAATCCTTAACCTAACCTTGTATAACCCTGTCAAGAGGGAGAGAGAGAGAGAGTGAGAGAGAGAGAGAGCGAGAGAGAGAGAGAGAGAGAGTGAGAGAGAGAGAGAGAGCGAGAGAGAGAGAGAGAGACAGACAGACAGATAGAAATGGGGGGGGGGTGAAGGAAAGGATGAGAGAGAAGTGATCTTCAACTTGTCTTAAAGAATTATGAGTGTTTGTCTTGTGTTATAAGCACTCCTCTTAATTATATCCTCTCTCTCTCTCGCTCGCTCTCTCTCTCTCTCTTTTTTTACACACGGTTTGACAAGGTTATCCCTAGCTTTATTGACAAACTATTTACAAGTTAAAGGTTCCTAACTTTATTGACAAGCTAAGAGCTGTTACCTACATCAGCTCATTTGAAAGCATTTTTATTGTTATAAAACATACAAGTAGGAAACAGGATGAAGTTGGAGCCATCTGTGGGCCAGCATTTTCATTTGATCAACTGACTTTATCTCGTTGACATCATAATGCTGTACGAATGTGTTCCAGACTCGAGTCATCCTGGGGATAAATGATCTCAGATGAAGTGATGTTCTGGAGAAGGTTACAGCCAGAGTGAAGTTGCTGCTTTCTGCCCGTCTTGTGGTATAGAAGCTTGCTTCTCGCTGTCCTTGAAGTGGAGCCAAGTGTGGTACTTTGACAATGTTGGCCTTGTACATAACAGTAAGACCACCCGCATCCCTCCTGTGTTGAAGGCTCTGCTGAAATGACAGATCTGTCCATAATGGGTCCAGGAGAGAGATGAGACGTCTTGCTCTGTTCTCTACTCTGTCAAGCAGTCGCAGATGAGATGGGAGGGGGGGATCAGGCAAACCAAGAAAGTGGAGCATACTCAAGGTGTGAGCGTACTTGTGCCTCATACAGAATCTTGCAACTCCTACTGTCAAGCAGATGCAAGATACAATGAAGTGCTATAAGCTTCCTGGCTGCCTTGTTTGCAAGATTTACAACGTGGTTCTTCATGGTCAGTTTGGAGTCAAATTTCACCCCAAGAATATCAACTTCTTCCCCAGGTACCATCACTCTCCTATTCATACTTACTACTGCACCGGCATTGTCATCCTGGTGCCTAGAGACCAACATCATTTTTGTTTTCTCAGGTGCAAATGTTACTTGCCATCGGTTTCCCCAAGCTGAAATAGCTCTTAGCTGGTGATTGATGTAGCTTAGGGTAGCTGGTATTTCTTCTCTTGGATAAGTGAATGTCAGAGTACAGTTGTCTGCATATGCATGGGATTCTGGGATGAGATGAAGGTCATTGAAGTAGATATTCCATAAGAATGGTCCCAGCACACTTCCTTGTGGAACACTTGCCCCAATAGGATGTCTTGCTTATTCTGTTCCATTGAGAACTACCCTTAGAGATCTACCATGAAGGTAATCACTGAGGATACATAGTGTAGAGCCTGCAATTCCCATTGCTTGCAGTTTTGCCAAGAGGCCCTGGTGCCACACTCGTTCAAAAGCACCAGCAATGTCCAATGCTACCACACAGCTGACTTTAGATTCATCCAGTGACTGGTGCCATTTAATGGAGAGGTTTAACAACAGATCAGCAGCAGAGTAACCTTTCCTGAAGCCATATTGATGGTCACAAAGTAATGAGTGGTAGTCAAAAACTTTGTCATTTGAATTGAGATTATTGTCTCAAGGATCTTGTCAGTGATTGACAGGAGTGACACTGGTCTCTCTCTCTCTCTCTCTCTCTTCTCTCTCTCTCTCTCTCTCTCTCTCTCTCTCTCTCTCTCTCTCTCTCTCTCTCTCTCTCTCTCTCTCTCTCTCTCTCTCTCTTCTTCTCTTTCTCTCTCTCTCTCTCTCTCTCTCTCTCTCTCTCTCTCTCTCTCTCTCTCTCTCTCTCTCTCTCTCTCTCTCTCTCTCTCTCTCTCTCTCTCTCTCTCTCTCTCCCTGTGTATATAACTCCATGACAATGATAGTTTCTAATTAGGTAGACAAAATTTTGTTGGGTAGAATTCTGAAAGTGTAAGATTTTTAAGGGGCCACTTATATGTCTGATGATCATTTAGTGGAAGCTACTGTGAGAGTGAGACGTGTAGATCAATGATCTATCCGAGACTGCGATAATGGGTATTTTAAGAATGAAGTGTGAAAATACGTAGTAAAAGTGCTAAATTTGTACAAGTTTGTTGGTACAGAAGTATGGGAGCAGATGAGGTGGGTGGAAAGAAGAAAAACAAATATTTGACGTTTTTTACAGTGAAGAAATGATGTAGGGAAGGCAGAGAATTAGGAGGAAAAAAGAGAAGTAAAGGGAGTAGCGAGGAAGTGCAAAGACGAGAGAATGACTGAACTGGCGATTCCTATCAGAAAATTTTGCTGAAAATATGAAAGAGATTTGAACGGAGACGATGGTTAGGAGACCAATGTGGAAGATGATGCAAATTTATTAAATAGCTAGCAGATTTCTAAAGATAGTGAAGAGTATCTATGGGGATTGGGAGGTTCAGGTGTAAATATGTACTACAGGAGAGAGGCGACTATTTTTCCAATAAAAATAGGCCTTGGATAGGGTTGTTTGATGTTACCATTGTTTTGTAATATATTTATACATTGGGATATAGATGAAATGAATAATATAATGTGTAATATTGGGAGAATTACCACAGTTACTCTTTACTGATGACACATTTCTATCGTGAGATTCTGATGAGAATTTGCTAAAGTTGGTGGATGATTTTGGAGGGCAGTGAAAGAGTGGATGTTAGATTGGACAAAGGCAGGGAGGATAGACGAAGTGAATTCTTTTATATATTTGAGAATGAACGTTTCAAAAAAGAGGTCAATGATAGATAGGGGAAAAAAAGAATAGGTGAGAGGGGAAATAGGGAGTTGGAGTGTTAGTTCATCAACTGAGACAAACAAGTTCATCCATAAAACAAAACAAAAAGAATACGAGAAAGAGTAGAGTGGTGCTTTAAATGTCACAGCCAGAAGGAGATTAAAGGGAACAGAGATGTCATAGTATGAATATTATGCAGAACATTCTTGTCATAGAAATTAGAAAGCAGTTTACCTGGAGTTTACCTGGAGAGGATTCCGGGGGTCAACGCCCCTGCGGCCCGGTCTGTGACCAGGCAGTGTCGGTTTTCAAAAGGTATAATTATCAGGCTGAAGTGAGGAGGTTGGGGTAGTTTGTACCAGAATACATTGTGCAAGAGGGTGTACATTTCTGGGGCGAACTGAAGGAGGGGTAGAGGTCATCCCAGGAAGGGATGGAGTGCGGGAGTAAAGAAGGAGTAGAATACCTGTGAATAAAGATAGAAAACCCTCCTAACCCAATCCTTAAAAAAAAGACGGTGAGTAAGACAGAACACCAACTCAGTTAAAACTTCATAATCTTTGCGGAAACTAAGATCAAACTCGGATTAGTGATAACTTGAGTTCCAATTTCCTTCCTTGTAGAAGTTTCTCGTCCAATATTTACCTTAAAAATATTGGAAGTCGCGACGGTGAACAAATACATTGTCCTTGATAATAAATATTATGTAGCAGAGTTTCAAGGGAAAACTTATAACCAGCGATAAACAAAACTGAAATATATTAACACGGTCACAGCTGATAGATGGGTTCGTCCCTAGACTCCAGCAACTGATAGATATTATCAGTCACACTCGTGACGCTGATAACTTTATTCCTTCTTGCCGGTTGTATGGGACGGGGTGCTGGGGGCAGCTATAAACTGCTTTTGAATGGGATATTATTATTATTATTATTATTATTATTATTATTATTATTATTATTATTATTAATTATTATTATTATTATTATTATTATTATTATTATTAATATTATTATTATTATTATTATTATTATTATTATTATTATTATTATTATTATATTATTTATATTGTAATTATTGTTGTTGTTATTGTTTTTGTTGTTGTTGTCTTGAACAGAGGTGTTCTATTGTGACTGACGACCTGAATAATCAATACATCAATCAAATCATTCATCAAATTCATCACATACATAGCTCACATGGGTTTCACCTCTAAAGACAACTGTTACTTACCCAGATGTAAGCGGTATTCTTGTGCTTCCAGAAGGTTTTCGTCCATGGTATGAGATCCTCAAAATGGCATTAATTAACATTACTGTCCCTACAATGCACATAACTAGTACTGATAATGAGAACTTACCACATTAGGTGGTAATTCATATAATGACGCACTAAATACACCCAGCTTCGGAGATGAGGTCTGGGCGCCTCTACTCCCTCTCAAGATTTGGTAGTGACTGCCCCAGGAGGCACTGGCCTGGCTCTCAAGAGTGCCATAGTTAAAGGCCTATAGTTGAAGACTTTCATCATACTAACCTACTTATCGTACACTCCTAGTCTAGCTTAACTATGTATTTATACTCTAGACTGAATATTAGCTTATTAAGGCCATTCTACTAAATTAGCCTTACACTCAAGGTTTCAGGAGTGTACATTTGGCAGAATTACCACGACACCAGCGTTCTTCTTACTCACCCCCCACTTACCCCTCCTGTCCTAATATTTCTCAAGACCATAATTATAAGTGGGAAATTCCATTTTTCACAATAATTATTATTAATATTATTATTATTATTATTTTATTGAAATTAGTAATAATGAAAACAACAAAAATAATAACACTAATTGTAATATTAAAGATCTAAAAATAATTGTGATAATAATAATAATAATAATAATAATAATAATAATAATAATAATAATAATAATAATAATAAATAATAATAATAATAATAATAATAATAATAATAATAATAATAATAATAATAATAATATATTGCTAAGCCATTCCAGGATGCTGGGAATGGCTCTTAAAACATTACTTGCATGCCATCTGCACTTGCCACTTGCTCCTAGAATCTTGGTCTAGTTACCGTGCACCTGTGTTGAAATTTTAAAGCTTTATGGACCATACATTCTATTATTTTCAGCTAATTAAAAGCGAAAATGTGGAGAAACAAAAAACAAAAATGGAAAATAATTCGTTTTCCTATTTCTCACTCCACCATTCTTACCCGTTTTCTAATCCCCACATCCTAAACCTTCTCTCACACTCCCATACCCAGGCTAGCTTTCATACTAACATACCCAGGCTAGCTTTCATACTAACATACCCAGGCTAGCTTTCATACTAACATACCCAGGCTAGCTTTCATACTAACATACCCAGGCTAGCTTTCATACTAACATACCCAGGCTAGCTTTCATACTAACATACCCAGGCTAGCTTTCATACTAACATTCCCAGGCTAGCTTTCATACTAACATACCCAGGCTAGCTTTCATACTAACATACCCAGGCTAGCTTTCATACTAACATACCCAGGCTAGCTTTCATACTAGCATACCCAGGCTAGCTTTCATACTAACATACCCAGGCTAGCTTTCATACTAACATACCCAGTCTAGCTTTCATACTAACATACCCAGGCTAACTTTCGTACTAACATACCCAGTCTAGCTTTCATACTAACATACCCAGTCTAGCTTTCATACTAACATACCCAGTCTAGCTTTCATACTAACATACCCAGTCTAGCTTTCATGCTAGCATACCCAGGCTAGCTTTCATACTAGCATGCCCAGGCTAGCTTTCATACTAACATACCCAGTCTAGCTTTCATACTAACATACCAGTCTAGCTTTCATCTAACATACCCAGGCTAGCTTTCATACTAACATACCCAGGCTAGCTTTCATACTAGCATACCCAGGCTAGCTTTCATACTAACATACCCAGGCCTAACGCTTTCATACTAACATACCCAGGCTAGCTTTCATACTAACATACCAGGCTCCAGCTTTCATACTAGCAGACCCAGTCTAGCTTTCATGCTAACATGCCCAGGCTAGCTTTCATACTAACATACCCAGGCTAGCTTTCATACTCCCATACCCAGGCTAGCTTTCATACTAGTATACCCAGGATAGCTTTCATACTAGCAGACCAGTCTAGCTTTCATACCAACATACCCAGGCTAGCTTTCATACTCCCATACCCATACTAGCTTTCACACTCCACACACCAGGCTAGCTTTCACACCCTACCCCCCCTTTTTACACTCCCACACCCAGGCTAGCTTTCATACTAATATGCCAGGCTAGCTTTCATACTAGCAGCCCAGCTAGCTTTCATACTAACACACCCAGGCTAGCTTTCACTTAACATACCCAGGCTAGCTTTCATCTAACATACCCAGGCTAGCTTTCATACTAACATACCCAGGCTAGCTTTCATCTAACATACCCAGGCTAGCTTTCATACTAACATACCCAGTCTAGCTTTCATACTAACATACCCAGGCTAGCTTTCATACTAACATACCCAGGCTAGCTTTCATACTAACATACCCAGGCTAGCTTTCATACTAACATACCCAGTCTAGCTTTCATACTAACATACCCAGTCTAGCTTTCATACTAACATACCCAGGATAGCTTTCGTACTAGCATACCCAGGCTAGCTTTCATACTAACATACCCAGGCTAGCTTTCATACTAACATACCCAGGCTAGCTTTCATACTAGCATACCCAGGCTAGATTTCATACTAACATACCCAGGCTAGCTTTCATACTAACATACCCAGGCTAGCTTGCATACTAACATGCCCAGTCTAGCTTTCATACTAACATACCCAGTCTAGCTTTCATACTAACATACCCAGGCTAGCTTTCATACTAGTATACCCAGGCTAGCTTTCATACTAACATACCCAGGTTAGCTTTCATACTAACATACCCAGGCTAGCTTCCATACTAACATACCCAGTCTAGCTTTCATACTAACATACCCAGTCTAGCTTTCATACTAACATACCCAGGCTAACTTTCGTACTAACATACCCAGTCTAGCTTTCATACTAACATACCCAGTCTAGCTTTCATACTAGCATACCCAGTCTAGCTTTCATACTAACATACCCAGTCTAGCTTTCATACTAGCATCCCAGGCTAGCTTTCATACTACATACCCAGGCTAGCTTTCATACTAACATACCCAGTCTAGCTTTCATACTAACATACCCAGTCTAGCTTCATACTAACATACCCAGGCTAGCTTTCATACTAACATACCCAGGCTAGCTTTCATACTAGCATACCCAGGCTAGCTTTCATACTAACATACCCAGGCTAGCTTTCATACTAACATACCCAGGCTAGCTTTCATACTAACATACCCAGGCTAGCTTTCATACTAGCAACCCAGCTAGCTTTCATACTAACATACCCAGGCTAGCTTTCATACTAACATACCCAGGCTAGCTTTCATACTCCATACCCAGGCTAGCTTTCATACTAGATACCCAGGATAGCTTTCATACTACAGACCCAGCTAGCTTTCATACCAACATACCCAGGCTAGCTTTCATACTCCCATACCCAACTAGCTTTCACACTCCCACACCCAGGCTAGCTTTCATCCTACACCCAGGCTAGCTTTCACTCCACACCCAGGCTAGCTTTCATACTAACATCCCAGGCTAGCTTTCATCTACACCCAGGCTAGCTTTCATACTAACACCCAGGCTAGCTTTCATACTAACAACCCAGGCTAGCTTTCATACTAACATACCCAGGCTAGCTTTCATACTAACTACCCAGGCTAGCCATACTAACAACCCAGCTCTTTCATACTAACATACCCAGCTACTTTCATACTAACATACCCAGGTAGCTTTCATACTACATACCCAGGTAGCTTTCATACTAACATACCCAGGCTAGCTTTCATACTAACATACCCAGTCTAGCTTTCATACTAACATACCCAGTCTAGCTTTCATACTACATACCCAGGATAGCTTTCTACTAGCATACCAGGCTAGTTTCATACTAACATACTAGGCTAGCTTTCATACTAACATACCCAGGTAGCTTTCATACTAGCATACCCAGGCTAGATTTCATACTAACATACCCAGGCTAGCTTTCATACTAACATACCCAGGCTAGCTTGCATACTAACATGCCCAGTCTAGCTTTCATACTAACATACCCAGTCTAGCTTTCATACTAACATACCCAGGCTAGCTTTCATACTAGTATACCCAGGCTAGCTTTCATACTAACATACCCAGGTTAGCTTTCATACTAACATACCCAGGCTAGCTTCCATACTAACATACCCAGTCTAGCTTTCATACTAACATACCCAGTCTAGCTTTCATACTAACATACCCAGGCTAACTTTCGTACTAACATACCCAGTCTAGCTTTCATACTAACATACCCAGTCTAGCTTGCATACTAACATACCCAGTCTAGCTTTCATACTAACATACCCAGTCTAGCTTTCATACTAGCATACCCAGGCTAGCTTTCATACTAGCATACCCAGGCTAGCTTTCATACTAACATAACCAGTCTAGCTTTCATACTAACATACCCAGTCTAGCTTTCATACTAACATACCCAGGCTAGCTTTCATACTAACATACCCAGGCTAGCTTTCATACTAGCATACCCAGGCTAGCTTTCATACTAACATACCCAGGCTAGCTTTCATACTAACATACCCAGGCTAGCTTTCATACTAACATACCCAGGCTAGCTTTCATACTAGCAGACCCAGTCTAGCTTTCATACTAACATACCCAGGCTAGCTTTCATACTAACATACCCAGGCTAGCTTTCATACTCCCATACCCAGGCTAGCTTTCATACTAGTATACCCAGGATAGCTTTCATACTAGCAGACCCAGTCTAGCTTTCATACCAACATACCCAGGCTAGCTTTCATACTCCCATACCCATACTAGCTTTCACACTCCCACACCCAGGCTAGCTTTCACACTCCTACACCCAGGCTAGCTTTCACACTCCCACACCCAGGCTAGCTTTCACACTCCTACACCCAGGCTAGCTTTCACACTCCTACACCCAGGCTAGCTTTCACACTCCTACACCCAGGCTAGCTTTCACACTCCTACACCCAGGCTAGCTTTCACACTCCTACACCCAGGCTAGCTTTCACACTCCCACACCCATCAACTATCTTCCACATTCTCACCAACTTTCTCACTCTCTAATCTCCGCCAACTCAATCATTATTTTCACTTTCATATCAACTTGAACTTTCTCACTCCCACATCATCATTAGCCTCATTACTCTCATCATCACTATCATTCTCACTCTCATCATCATTATCTTTCTCACATCACCTAAACTTTCACACTCCCGCATAATGGCTATCTTCTTCATTCGTCTTCCTCACACCCACATCATCACTGATTTTCTCTCTCGAACCTCCGGACCAATATTCTCATACACACTTCCTTCTCACACATCAGTGTGATCTTCAACGCACCTCACAACATGACCTACTTTCATTCTGGCATCGGTAGTTTTTTCTTAACAATATCACCACCAACCATCTCGCTCATATAGTTATAAACTTTCCTCTCTTCAGAGATAATTTTGTACAACTTTATACAATACATTTCCTGCCATGTCAACATAAATTTCTGTCCTACACATTGTAAACAACGTTTAACTACATCAAATCGAACTTGCTTCTCTACCCCATCAATTCCAACTTTCTTCCTCATGGGCAGAACCAACTCTCTCCCTATCATGAACAATTTTTTTTTCTTTTAATGAACAACTTTATTATGAAAAATCGTCTCTCCCTTAAGATCAACTTTTTTCCACAAATTTATTATAGAGGCTAAGGTGTGTTATGTTACCTTAATTATTTCCAAGTTCTGTCCTGTTTAAGGAATTCTACCCACCCCCAGGATGCCACCCACAACACTCGACTAACACGCAGGTAACTACTTACTTCTTGGTGAACAGGGACAGCAGGTGTGAGGAAACATGCCTATCGTTTCCACTCGTGCAGGGGATTGAACCACGGGTACTCAGTGTGTGTGAGGTGAGTGTTGCCAGCCCAGCAAGGGGACACCTATCTATCCCTCCCTGTCACAACCAACTTTTAAAAAACAATCTCAACATTTTTTTCTAATGCCATGGCTAGTTTTTTCTCTTTTTCTGAGCAACTTTCTCCGACATAACGATCAGCTCACAAACATCAACATCAACTTTTTCCAACTTCTCAACAATATTTCTACTCTGTATTATCAGTAACTTTCACCATATCACGACCAACTACTCTCCCGTCATGACTAACTTTCTCCAGATTATGATCAGCTTTCTCCCACATCACCATCAACATTCTCCCTTGCAACGAGCAACTTTCTTTTAAATTATGACCAGCATCTCCGACATAACCACCAACATCACCATCAACTTTTTCTCACAAAAGACCAACTTTTTTCAACATAAAGACAAATTATCCACATCAACACCAGCTTTATCTTTCGTACATCATAAGCAACTTCTCGAACGTCATGCCCAATTTCTTCTACATCTTAACCAGCTTTCTCCTAAACCAAAATCAAATTTCTTTCTCTTTCGTAAATCATAAATAACCTTCTTCTACGTCGACGCTACTTTCTCCTGCATCAGGACCAACATCCTGTCTCTTCACATTACAGTCACTGTTCTCCTACTCCTACATTGTTCCACATCACTTGCTATATCACATCATAGTTCAGGTCACATATTAAGACGATTCCAAAGGAAGGAAAAAAGTTTTCCAATCTCTACAAATGATAATTTGCTCAAAGTATTGGAGTTTCATCTTCGTCTCCCGGAGCCAGTGTCGTCTTCAGACATGACCTCCGATAATGAACACGAAGTATTTGTCGTTGTTGTTGATAGTTTAGAGATCCATTAAATCTTACGCCTTGTTTGGCAATACTTCTCAATTTATTGAAAAGAATTGTGTACAAAAATGGGAGATAATTGGGAAGGGAACAGGAGTTAGTTTTGAGAATATAAAAAGGAACGAAAAGTTGAAGCATAAAGTAAAAGCCAGGATTACATCAATCTACGGAAAGCTGAAGAAGAGGCGGCGCCAGGAGCTAAGGTTCGACCTGTGCAACAACATTTAGGAGAGTACTAACACAAAGACACGCAGGCATACAAACAGACACAAAAACACCACACACACACACTGGACCTAGTATTCACCTTGAGTAGTTCGGACATCGAGGATATCACGTATGAAAGGCCCCTTGGACCTAGTGATCATTTGGTTCTGTGTTTTGATTATATAGTTGAGCTACAAGTGGAGAGGGAAGCAGGAATAGGAAGGGAGAAATAAAACTACAAAAGGGGGGACTACACAGGCATGAGGAACTTCCTACAAGACGTTCAGTGGGAGAGAGAATTGGCAGGAAAACCAGTAAAAGAAATGATGGAATATGTGACAACCAAATGCAAAGAGGCAGAGGAGAGGTTTGTTCCCAAGGGAAACAGAAGTAATGGGAAGACCAGAACGAGGTCTTGGTTCACCCAAAAGTGTAGGGAGGCAAAAACTAAGTGCACTAGAGAATAGGAAAAGTACAGAAAACAAAGGACCCAGGAAAATAAAGAGATTAGCCGAAGAGCCAGAAACGAATATGCACAGGTAAGAAGAGTCTCAGCCACAATACGAAAATGATATAGCATCAAAAGTCAAGTCAGACCCGAAGCTGTTGTATAGCAACATCAGGAGGAAAGCAACAGTCAAGGACCAGGTAATCAGGCTGAGGAAGGAAGGTTGGGAGTTCACAAGAAACGACCAAGAGGTATGTGAGGAGCTCAACATGAGATTTAAAGAAATATTTACAGAGGAGACAGGAAGGACTAGGAATTCAGAATAGGGAGGTATACCAAGAAGTGCTGGATGAAATACACACAACCGAGGAGGAGGTGAAGAAGCTGCTATGTGAACTCGATACCTCAAAAGCGGTGGGACCTGACAACATTTCTCCGTGGGTCCTTAGAGAGGGAGCAGAGATTTTGTGTGTGCCACAAAAATCTTCAACACATTCATTGAAACTGGGCAACTACCTGAGGTGTGGAAGATGGCAAATGTAGTCCCAATTTTTAAGAAAGGAGACAGACACGAGGCATTAACCTACAGACCTGTGTCACTGACGTGTATAGTATGCAAAGTCATGGAGAAGATCATCAGGAGGAGAGTGGTGGAACACCTAGAAAGACACAAGCTTATAAACGACAACCAGCACGGTTTCATTGAAGGAAAATCCTGTGTCACAAACCTACTGGAGTTTTATGACAAAGTAACAGAAGTAAGACACGAGAGAGAGGGGTGGATAGACTGCATTTACTTGGACTGCAAGAAGGCTTTCGACACAGTTCCTCACAAAAGGTTAATGCAAAAGCTAGAGGATCAGGCACACGTAACAGGAAAGGCACTGCAATGGATCAGAGAATATCTGACAGGGAGGCAACAACGAGTCATGGTACGTGACGAGGTGTCAGAGTGGGCATCTGTGACGACTGGAGTTCCACAAGGGTCAGTCCTAGGACCTGTACTGTTTTTGGTATATGTGAATGACATAACGGAAGGGATAGACTTAGAAGTGTCCCTGTTTGCAGATGCTGTGAAGTTAATGAGAAGAATTAAATCAGTCGAGGATCAGGCAGGACTACAAAGAGACCTAGACAGGCTACTAGCCTGGTCCAGTAAATGGCTCCTTGAATTTAACCCTGCCAAATGTAAAGTCATGAAGATCGGGGAAGGGCAAAGAAGACCGCAGACAGAGTATAGGCTAGGTGGCCAAAGACTGCAAACCTCGCTCAAGGAAAAAGATCTTGGGGTGAGTATAATACCGAGCACATCTCCTGAGGCACACATCAATCAGATAACTGCTGCAGCATACGGGCGGCTGGCAAACCTAAGAATAGCGTTCCAATACCTCACTAAGGAATCGTTCAAGACTCTGTACACCATATACGTCAGGCCCATACTGGAGTATGCAGCACCAGTTTGGAACCCACAATTAGAGAAAGTGCAAAGGTTTGCAACAAGACTAGTCCCAGAGCTAAGAGGATTGTCCTACGAAGAAAGGTTAAGGGAAATCGGCCTGACGACACTAGGGAACAGGAGTGTTAGGGGAGACATAATAACGACATATAAAATAATGCGAGGAATGGATAAGGTGGACAGAGACAAGATGTTTCAGAGAGGGGACACAGAAACAAGGGGTCACAATTGGAAGTTGAAGACTCCTATGAGTCAAAGGGATGTTAGGAAGTATTTCTTCAGTCATAGAGTTGTCAGGAAGTGGAATAGCCTAGAAAGTGACGTAGTGGAGGCAGGAACCATGCATAGTTTTAAGACGAGGTTTGATAAAGCTCATGGAGCAGGGAGAGAGAGCGGACCTAGTAGCAATCAGTGAAGAGGCGGGGCCAGGAGCTTTGAATCGACCCCTGCAACCACAAATAGGTGAGTACATACTCCGAAGTGTCTCTGTTTGCAGATGATGTGAAGTTGATGATAAGAATTCAATCGGATGAAGAACAGGCAGAACTACAAAGGAATCTGGGCAGGCTGCAAGCCTGGTCCAGAAATTGGCTCCTGGAGTTCAACCCCACCAAGTGCAAAGTCATGAAGATTGGGGAAGGGCAAAGAAGAACGCAGACGGAGTGCAGTCTAGGGGGACAGAGACTACAAACCTCACTCAAGGAAAAAGATCTTGGGGTGAGTATAACACCAGGCACATCTCCTGAGGCGCACATCGACCAAATAACTGCTGCAGCATACGTTCGCCTAGCAAACCTAAGAACAGCATTCCTACATCATAATAAGGAATCGTTCAGGACCCTGTACACTGTGTACGTTAGGCCCATATTGGAGTATGCAGCACCAGTTTGGAACCCACACCTAGCCAAGCACGTAAAGAAACTAGAGAAAGTGCAAAGGTTCGCAACAAGACTAGTCCTGGAGCTAAGGGGTATGTCCTACGAGGAAAGGTTAAGGGAAATCGACCTGATGACACTGGAGGACAGGAGAGAAAGGGGGGACATGATAACGACATATGAAATACTGAGAGGAATTGACAAGGTGGACAGAAACAGAATGTTCCAGAGATGGGACACAACAACAAGGGGACACAGTTGGAAGTTGAAGACTCAGATGAATCACAGGGATGTTAGGAAGTATTTCTTCAGTCACAGAGTGGTCGGGAAGTGGAATAGTTTGGGAAGCGATGTAATGGAGGCAGGATCAATTCATAGCTTTAAGAAGAGGTATGATAAGGCTCACGGCGAAGGGAGAGAGACCCAGTTGCGGCCAGTGAAGAGGCGGGGCCAGGAGCTATGAATCGACCCCTGCAGCCACAACTAGGTGAGTACATATCAGGGGCTATGACTTGACCCCTGAAACCACAAATAGGTGAGTACAACACCAACACAGACTAGTCACCCGATTTTAAAGAAAGGAGGCCGACAGGCTGCACTGAATAACAGACCATTGTTACTGCCATGTATTGACGTGTATTGTAAGTTATGGAGAACATTATCAGAAAACAAATAGTGTAACGCCTAGAAACATACGATCAAATATATGACAGCACGGCTTCAAGGAAGAGAAATCCTGCATCACAAACCTATTAGAGTTCTATGACAAGGTATCAGAAGTAAGACAGGATAGATGGGTAGAATGAATCTTCTTGGACTGAAAGAATGATTACGTCACAATGCCACACAAGAGACTGATTGGAAGACTATAAGAGCAGGAATAGGAGTGAAAGTACTGCAGTGGATCAGGGAATACCTGACAGGAAGGATACAACCATGTGTCGGTACGAGACGAGGTGTCGAGTGGGGTTCCACAAGGGTCAGTCCTACGTCCGGTGCTGTTTCTTGTATAAGTGTGAATGACATGACGGAAGTGATAGAGTCATAGGTGTCCCCGTTTGCAGACGATGTGAAACTAATGAGGAGAATACCAGTGGACGAGGATCAGGTAAGCCTACAAGGAGATCTGGTCAGGTTGCAAGCTTGGTCCGACAAATGGCCCCTGGAGTTTAAGCCCAGCAAGTGCAAAGTTATGAAGATTGGGGAAGGACAAAGGAGACCGCAAGACGACATACAACCAAAGAAGTCAGAGTCTGCAAACCTAACTCAAGAAAAAAGGATCTTGGGTTGAGCATCATTCCGAGCACATCTCCCGAGGTGCACATCAACCAAATAACTGCTGCAACATGCGGGCGCCTGGCAAACCTGAGAATAACGTTTCGACATCTAAGTAAAGAGTCATTCACGACACTGTACACCGTGTAAGTCAGGCCCATACTGGAGTATGCAGCACCAGTATAGAGCCCACACCTGGTCAAACACGTCAAGAAATTAGAGCAAGTGTAAAGGTTTGCACTTTCTCTAATTTCTGGACGGAGCTGAGGGGTTTGTCCTACTAGGAGAGGTTAAGAGAACTCAACCTGACAACACTGGAGGACAGGAAGGACAGGGAAGACATGATAATTACGTTTAAAATACTGAGAGGAATTGACTAGGTGGATAGGGACAGATGGTTCTGAGACGTGACACAGCAACAAGGGGTCACAGCTGGAAGCTGAAAAATCGGATACATCACAGGGATGTTAGGAAGTACTTCTTCAGTCACAGAGTTGTCAGGATATGAAACGATCTGTAGAGTGATGTAGTAGAGTCAGGATCCATACATAAGTTTAATGTGGAGAAAAACCTCCAGTTATAAGGGGGGCAATATCCCCCCGCTCTTGAAGTGGGAGTAATGACCCCTCAAGGGGGTGTCCCTCTCATAGAGGGCTAACACTCTCAGAAGGGGTTGTGTACGGGCTTCCTTCCTCGTTCACACACCGAGAGTTATCAGAAACATGTCGGACGAAGACTCACAAGACACACTGCTCCTTATCACAGTACCTGCCCATTTTTACATACGAGTGGGAGCATGAGGGAACTCCTATTTTCCCATACCATTAAAAAATCAAATTTAACCATCGCCTTCTTATTCAACAAGCTAGGGATATTGTGCCTTCCCTGTCTCTCTTGCATCTCGCCGGGGCGGCGAGCGTCGGTTTGCAACAAGTATGAGACAAGTGAGCTGTGACCGTCTGTACTGCATTAGAACACAGAGACAGCAGTGACGTGCGCGTTCATAGACTCTTGATCATACTGACAATCTCCAGAACACTTGGAAGTTACTCTAGTGCAAAATACGAGTAACGAAATCCCGCAGTAAAGTCACGTTCACAAGTGTATAATAATAATAATAATAATAATAATAATAATAATAATAATATATTAATAATAATATCTTTATTTCTACAAGTACATGTACAAGGTATACAGTCCTAGCTGACATCAATGACATAATACTATATAGAAAACCGCTTGTTATGCAGAGCATTTCGGGCAAATTAGGCCAGTTTTGTCCCAGAATGCGACCCACACCACTCTACTAACACCCAGGTGCCCATTTTTTTTATACTGATGGACAACAGGTGTCTTATGGAAACACGTTCTAATGATTTCCAGCCGTACTGGGGATTCGAACTCCGGACCTCAGTGTTGGGCTGAGTGAGCAGTGTTTGTCTCCATGTCGTTTCTCGAGTGTAAACATTGGGAGAACTGAAGTAAAAGTACACTATTACTAACAGTCTCCCTACCGTGGATAATTCCACGAAACTAATGAACCATTGGTAATGAGTGAAGAAAGAGTGTACCCGGTGTGTTGCAATGCAACGAACATTCCCAGAGTGAATACGTCCATCCTTACTGCGTTCAAGCCAGCGATACCGACAAATGAGCCAGGTAGTTCCTATTCCCTCTCACATCTGCCCATTTACCATACTGCAGTATTTAGGTCGGTGTTAGTACGAATAGGTCCCACCTTATTGAAGCCGTTATGCGCAAAGCAACAACTAATAGCAGGCAGGTATGACTAACCCACTAAATTCCAAATTCTGTTATACTGGAGTGTATATATCCTAGGAGCAAGGTGTAACTCTGGGTTATTCATCATCAATAGCCATTGTGGGTGAACTACAGCCACTTCGGAGGAGATCCTCGACCCGAAGATAAGTATACCCCTCTCAGCTATCATGTATTTCTTATAGCATGCTATCAGGGGGTCTTATCACAAGTTTTCCCATATTTAAGATGAGGTATGATATAGCTCATGGTGCAGGGAGAGTGGGCCTAGTGGCGACCCGTGAAGAGGCTGGGCCAGGAGCTATGACTAGACCCTTTCAGCCACAATTAGGTTAGTACACACACACACACACACATTGTCAAATACACTCACTCGGAACACAAGGAAGAAGGATTTAAGTGACCCTTAACTACTTAAGCCCTGAAAAATTATGAGTGTCTTGTCTTTTATGCACCATTAATTATCTCTCTTCCTTTCTCTCTTTCTCTCTCTTTTCGCTGCATTTTACAAGGTCAGGTTTAGGGTTCCTAGCTTTATTTATAAGCTAAGAGCTGTTACTCATTTGAAAGCCTTTTTATTGTTAAGAGATATAGAAACAGGGAATTGGATGAAGATGGAGTTATATGTGGGTCAGCTATTTCATTTAGTCAACTGATTTTACATCGGTGAGGTGATTATGCAGTACGAACATGTTCTAGAGAAGGGTACAGTCAGAGTATAGTTGCTGCTTGCTTCCCATCTTGTTATGTAGAAGCTCAGTTCTCGCTGGCCTCAAAGTGTGGTACTTGTGCACAGCAGTAAAACCACCCACATCCATGCTGTGTTGATTGCTCTGCTGAAATGACAAATCTGTCCAGGCTGGGTCCAGATGAGAGATGAGTCGTCTTGTTCTTTTCTCGATGTTGTCAAGAGGTCACAGATGTGACGGGACAGACAGTTCAGTAAAATGGAGCATACTCAAGGTGTGAGCATGGTTGTATCTCATACTCAAGGTGTGAGCATGGTTGTATCTCATACTCAAGGTGTGAGCATGGTTGTATCTCATACTCAAGGTGTGAGCATGATTGTATCTCATACTCAAGGTGTGAGCATGGTTGTATCTCATACTCAAGGTGTGAGCATGGTTGTATCTCATACTCAAGGTGTGAGCATGGTTGTATCTCATACTCAAGGTGTGAGCATGGTTGTATCTCATACTCAAGGTGTGAGCATGGTTGTATCTCATACTCAAGGTGTGAGCATGGTTGTATCTCATACTCAAGGTGTGAGCATGGTTGTATCTCATACTCAAGGTGTGAGCATGGTTGTATCTCATACTCAAGGTGTGAGCATGGTTGTATCTCATACTCAAGGTGTGAGCATGGTTGTATCTCATACTCAAGGTGTGAGCATGGTTGTATCTCATACTCAAGGTGTGAGCATGGTTGTATCTCATACTCAAGGTGTGAGCATGGTTGTATCTCATACTCAAGGTGTGAGCATGGTTGTATCTCATACTCAAGGTGTGAGCATGGTTGTATCTCATACTCAAGGTGTGAGCATGGTTGTATCTCATACTCAAGGTGTGAGCATGGTTGTATCTCATACTCAAGGTGTGAGCATGGTTGTATCTCATACTCAAGGTGTGAGCATGGTTGTATCTCATACTCAAGGTGTGAGCATGGTTGTATCTCATACTCAAGGTGTGAGCATGGTTTTATCTCATACTCAAGGTGTGAGCATGGTTGTATCTCATACTCAAGGTGTGAGCATGGTTGTATCTCATACTCAAGGTGTGAGCATGGTTGTATCTCATACTCAAGGTGTGAGCATGGTTGTATCTCATACTCAAGGTGTGAGCATGGTTGTATCTCATACTCAAGGTGTGAGCATGGTTGTATCTCATACTCAAGGTGTGAGCATGGTTGTATCTCATACTCAAGGTGTGAGCATGGTTGTATCTCATACTCAAGGTGTGAGCATGGTTGTATCTCATACTCAAGGTGTGAGCATGGTTGTATCTCATACAGACTCTTGCGACCTCTGCTGTCAAGCTGATGCGAGATACGCCTAAGTGCAATAAACTTATTATCTTGAAGGTATTCATTGAGAATGCATAGTACAGAGCCAGCGACTCCTAGTGGTTGCAGTTTTGCCAAGAGTCCCTGGTGCCATATTCTGTCGAGAGCACCAACAATGTTCTGTGTTATTACACAGCAGATCTTGGATTCACCCAGTGACTGGTGCCACTTAGTGGAGATCAGCTGGAAAGTGACCTTTTCTCACGCCATATTGGCGGTCACAAAAAAGCGTGATAATCGAAAAACGCTGTCATCTGCAGTGAGATTATTGCCTCAAGTATTTTACCAGTGATTGACAGGAGTGACACTCGTTTGTAGTTGCTGATTTCCGATCTCTCTTCTTTTTTTGAACAGGGACTATATTTTCTTTCCACAGTGAAGGCCATTTACACTGTGCTAGGCAGTGCTAATAAATGAGAGCTAGAGGTAATGCTCGCTGGTTTGGACATCTACTCAGCAATCTTGGGCTCAACTTATCTGGGCCCACAGCCCTTTCTTGCTCCATGGATTTAAAAAGATACAATTTATCCTGCTTTATTGTCACCACTGACGACTTTGACAGTTCTTGCGGCTAGCCAAGGAGGTTCCCTTTGCTGGATCAGGAACTTGCATCTTGCTAGCAAAGTGTTCGGCAAAGAGGTCAGCTTTCTCCCGACTGGTAGTAGAGGTAGTCTCAAAAATGCCGATTTAGAGGTGGAATAATTTCATCAGGTGAATAACCTTGTCTGTCCTTGACCAATGGTCACCAGGTATTGGAGCCCATTCTATTTGACGCCAACTTTCATTTTTCTGTTAGCCTCCCATATATAGATGATCCACTTTTGGACTTTCTCCATTTGCCAACAGGCTTGCCTGTGCAAGCTCACGTTATAGATTGTATCTGAAAACTTTGTCAAATACTGCCGGTGAGGGATGTATTTTTGTTGGATATTAAGCATGTGTTTAATGAAAATATTCACTTAGTTGTCTACAATCGAAGGTGGCGAGCGCAGAGCAAAGAGCTGGCCTTCTTTTTCTTTTCCATAGCCATGTTGTGCGTGTAGATTCTTCACCTTGTTATGATGGAATCTTCTTCTTCTCTGGAATCTTCCTGTTTCCACTGTGAATACTTCTTTGAATCTCGAGAACGTTGAGCTCCTCACAGACTTCAAGGTCGTTTCTTGTAAACTCCCTCCTTCCTTCCTCAGCCTGATTACCTGGTCTTTGACTGTTGTTTTCTTCCTTATGTGACTGTACATCAGCTTCGGGTCAGACTTGGCTTTCTCTGCTATATCATTTTCGTACTGTCGTTGGGTCTCCCTCCATTTCTGTGCATATTCATTTCTTGCTCTTCGACTCCATATGCAGTCTTCTTTCAGCTTCTCCAATCTTCGTGGCTTTGCACTTGGTTGGGTTAAACTCCAGGAGCCAATTGTTGGACCAGGCTTATAGCCTGTCCAGACCCCTTTGTTGTCCCACATGATCCTCGTTTACTTGAATTCCCTGCATTAACTTTACATCGTCTTCAAATATGGACTCTTCTAAATCTATCCCTTCCGTCATGTCATTAACATATACCAGAAACACTACCGGCTCTAGGACTGACCCTTGTGGAATCCTGTTCGTCAAGAGTTCCCACTCCGATACCTCGTCCTAAGCTTGCCATCACTCGTTTTTTCCTTCTTGTCAGGTATTCTCTGAACTATTGTAGTGGCTTTCCTGTTATTCCTGCCTGTTCCTTTAGTTTTTCACTAATCTTTTGTATGAAAGTGTGTCGAAAACCTTCTTATAGTCCACAAAGATGGAGTCTACGCACCCCTCACTTGTCTTACTTTTATTACGTTGTTGTAAAACTCCAGTAGGTTTGTGACACAGGATTTATTTTCCCTGAAGCAGTACTGGTTATCGTGTATAAGCTCATTTAATTTTAAGTGCTCCACCATTCTCCTCATGATAAACTTCTCTGTGACGTTGCATACTATACATGTCAGTGACACTGGTCTGTAGTTTAATGCTACCTGTATATCTCCGTTCTTAAAAATTGGGACTCCATTTCCTATCTTCTTTACCTGCTTGCCCTGTTTTGATATATATGGTTATGATTGTTGTTAGTGGTACACACAGTACCTTTTTCTCTCTCCCAGGACCCATAGAGAAATGTTCTCCAGTCCCACCGCCTTTGAGATATCTAGTTCTCTTAGCAGTCTCTTCACCTCCTCCTCAGTTGCCATCCGGATTTCCTGGATGCCTTTCTGTCTCCACTGTAAGTGCCTCTCTAAATCTCGTTTTGACCTCCTTACATCCATTTTGATGGTTTTTGTAATCTCCACTCCTTTCTTCCTCAGCCTAATTTTCTTGTCCTTGATTGTTGTTTTCCTCCTGATGTGGCTGTACAAGTTTCGAGTCAGATTTGGCTTTCGATGGTATGTCATTCTCGTATTACCGCTTGGCTTCTCTCCTTATCCGTGCATGATCGTTTGTGACTTTCCGGCTCGTCTCATTATTTTCACGAGTCCTTTGTCTTCTTTATCTTTTCCGTGCTCTAGAGCACCTAGCTTTGCCCTCTCTACACGTTCCGGTGAACGAAGGGCTCGTTCTGGTCTACCCATTGCTTCTGTTGCCCATGGGTATGAACTTCTCTCCTGCCTCCATGCACTTTGTGGTCATATGATCCATCATTTCATTTACTGTCTTTCCCTACAGTTAATTCATCACTGCACCTCATGCAGGAATTGCCTCATACCTGTGTATTCCCCTCTTTTGTACTCTGGCTTCTGCAGTCCTTCTCGTGCTGGTCCACCTATTACACAGTATGTTGTGGTGAATATTGTACAAAAAAACGCTCCATGTATAATGTCAGGTTCTGGAATTAGTTTTGAAACCGGACTCATATTAGTCCTGAAAATTAGCCAGGACAGGACAGGAGCAGGAGAGTTGTGGGTCAGTACGAGAAAAGCGGCAGTGGAGAGAAGTCGTCATGGTTAGGCGTTGCTGTAAGTGGGTGGCGCTGATTTTTTTTTTGGTAAGTTTATACCCTAGGTTATACCCTATGTGTAACAGTATACCATACCTTCAGCTTATTTTCCAGTAGTGTGTTCTGAGTGGTTTGTGGGGGCTGGGGGAGTGAATGACCTGACAGAATGATCTGGGATGCTGCAGTCAGGGTGATGTTTGTGACGCGAGTGGCTGGGGCTGTTGAAGTGCAGTGTGGATTGTTTTGGTGTAATTTGTTTAGTTGCAGATGAGGGTGTTCTGCGGATGGTTCAGAGGGAAGTTGTGTCTTCTTGTCCTTCTGAATCTGGACTGCCCCGAGTCTCACATTCCTGCACCTTTGTTTCTTTATATCCCCTCAGAGATGTTATTAGTTTCTGCTATGGTCATGGTTTCTGTGGCAGGATCCTGTTTCGCACATTTTCTGACTTGAAATTCAGTTTGACTTCACGTTTTTTTCCCCTTGAGTATTCCTCGATTCTCAGCTGGGTCATGTCTGACTCCCATCTCTTTCATGATAATTTTCATTCTCTTTTCCTCCCTCTCCTGTCTTTCTTCGTATGTCATCCCTTCGTCCTCCTGAAGCCCATGAATAATGATTGACCTCTCCCTTTCTTCCATTGTGTGTGAGTATGTGTGTGTGTTTGTCTGTGTGTCCGTGTGCATTAGAAAAACTGCAAGCATTTGGAGTCTGTGTCTTCACTGAACATTCGAAACAGATTTCTTAAGAATATTGCTAAAAGGAGGAAAATCTACAAGGCATTTGTTCAGTGTTTGTGTTCCACATGTAAGTAAGCTTGTTCCTTTAAAATGGAATATCTCCTTGAATGATCTACTTAATCCGAGAATTCCAGGTCTATACCCATAGTTGCACATAAAAATTTATTTAATCTCGAGTGGAAATTGTTTCTGCTTTCAGACATGTGAATCACTAGCTTACACCTATCTAAACGTTAACTGAGTACATTTGCTTCTGAGAAAACGTAAATGATGATGGTCTCCAGATAACATGATGTTAATACTGAAGCAGTGGTATTAATAAATGGAAGAGAGACGAAGATTGGGGAGAGGGATATCATTGATGTGAAATTTGATTCCTCTTGTCTCTGAAGAATCACGTGGTAAATCTTTCAAGGAGGCAGCCAGAAAGTTAACAGTTCTAAGGAGTAATTCGCATCAGTAGCAGAGGCAGCAGAACGCTGAACAGACACAAATGTGTGTGCAAATTAGGAGTTTGCTCCACTTTCTTGGATTGTGTGCCCTCCATTTCATTTGAGACTTCTGGACAGGGTAAAGAATTGCGCCAGGTGACTCATCTCTCATCTTATCAAGACCCTGCCTCTTTAGACATGTTATCATAGCAGAACATTCTACATCACAGATATGTGGGTGGCCTTAATGATATGTTCAAAGATAATGTTATCAAAGTTCCACACCTGGCTCTAATTCGCAGTCATAGAGAATACTGATTTTATGTTACAAAACAGCCAGAAAACGGTACTCACTGTCTCACTGTATCAATTTCAAGAACATCAATTTATCTTCGATCTTTGCTTAATATAAAGACTTCAGTTTGACACAAGTTCGTACAGCATTCGAACACTAATGAAGTAAATTCTTTCAAGAGAATGAAATTTTTAGCCAATAGATGGTTACTACTTCATTCCATTGCCTATTTATATGCTTCATATATGTGAAGATTTCTTATATATATGCTATATGTAGGTTAGTTAATAGTAAGGAAGAGTATGCCACACTTTCTTGGAATGTCTACGACTTCTGGAAATAAGAGAGAACCAAGCAAGACGACTTATCTCTCGCCTGGACATGACATGAATAGATTAGTCGTCTTAGCAGAGAGAAGTTAGTGGCCTAACCGTTATGTACAAAACAAATATTGTCAAGGTTCGACTTCGAGAACAGCAACTACTCATCTAGAATGTCACTCTATCTGAGAAAATTCATTCCTAGAATGACTCGAGCCTGGAACATGTTTATACAGCATAGATGACATAGAGGTGTTGTCAGTAACTCACTGAAATCCCCGGCTCATGTGTAAGTCCCCACTGATTTGTTTCATACCAAAAAATGGCTTTCAAATGAGTTGAGGTAGGTAGCAACTCCTAGTTTATAAATATAGGAACTCTTAACCTAATCCTATAGATACCCTTGTGTAAATATAAAATAAATAAAAGAGAGAGAGAGAGAGAGAGAGAGAGAGATACGAGCACAAAGTTAAAGTTTCATAATCTTGGGGCAACCTGAGATAAAACCCGGATAAGTGATAACTTGATTTCCAATATACTTCCTTGTAGAAGTTTCCCATCTATTATTTGCCTTAAAAATACCAGAGGTCGAGACGGTGAGCCAATACAGAATTTCTCTTCTTCTTTTGTCCGTTTTTCTTGACTATATTTATTATTTTAGAGAGTTTCAAGAAAAAAACGTATTTGGAACAATAAACTTAAGTGATGTATATGATTACTGCAACAGTTGAAAGGTGTCGTCTTAATCTCACTAGACACACTGAGAGTTTGTATTTTTTCTGGTATTCAAGCGATAAACACAATTTTCATACAGCGCTTGCAATGGAAGATTATTATTATTATTATTATTATTATTATTATTATTATTATTATTATTATTATTATCGTTATTATTATTATTATTATTATTATTATTATTTATTATTATTATTATTATTATTATTATTATTATTATTATTATTATTATTATTATTATCGTTATTATTATTATTATTATTATTATTATTATTATATTATCGTTATTATTATAATTATTATTATTATTATTATTATTATTATTATTATTATTATTATTATTATTATTATATTATATATAATAATTATTATTATCATTATTATATTATTTTTAAACATAATTATCATAATAACACAGGATAATAATAAAAAAAAATAATATAATCATTGCATATTATAATTATTATTTATATTACGATTTTTTTAAATTTTATTAAATAATATTATCATTATCATAAATATTATTAATATAATTATTAATATTACTATCATAAATCATGCATGAAGAAACGCCAAACAATCAAAGAATAGAGGAACAATAAAATTTTCCGAGTAAAAAACTTGCAAGTAAATGACATTAGTCATTAGTTCAGGTGTATTTCAATTTGATTCATTAATAATTTAGAGCGCTAGTCATTCATAAATTTTATTAGACATGTAGTCTGACCAAATCTTCACTAGACTCCCACACTCAGCGTGTTGGGTCCTGTGTAAGGTCATACACCATGTGATATCTCAGCCTTATCAGTCTTCTGTTCAATTGTTATTTTAAATATTCCTTGATAATGTGAGGACTCACGAAAGGGCTAAAATTTCACTATGTTTATAATATATATATATATATATATATATATATATATATATATATATATATATATATATATATATATATATATATATATATATATATATACATATATATATTGTGCCGAACAGGTAAAACTCCGGATTTTGGCTTAAATAGCAACGCTCTTCTTGCCGAATAAGGCAAGCGAAAATTTGTGTATGGGATAATTTCGCAAAAATCATTCTGAACCTAACGAAAAAAAATATTTCATTGTGTTTATTAAATTATTATAAACTTATCTAGAATATATTTAGTTGGACTAGGCTAAATTAAATTGCGCTTGTTATAATAAGGTTAGGTAAGTTTTCTAATTTTTTTTGGGTACAAATTTATTATTTTTACCTTAATTTTAAATGAGTTCTTGCTAATTGACCAGTTTTACCTATTCCAGACAATCAGCCTGGAATTTACAAACATTAAGAACATAATGCCGTGTCCGATTCTTCTCTCAGTATATGAATCAGAGGAATATTCCTGGGAAAATTCGAACCCTCGATGACTTAATATTAAAGAATCCATACGAAGAGTTTGCCAGTGAATACTCTTTGTTTCAGGGATAAGCAGTATGTGGGAGTGCAAATCAGCTTAGTTCCTTTTTTCATAGGCATGCAGTCTGAGACAGTGGGTGTCAATCCCACAAACTTACCTTTTAAGGCAACTGATGCATAAGCTTGCAAGTTGAGGGCTTACATTTGGGTAGTCTGCTAGTAGTAGGTCGAATCTTCCAACACTTGCCAGGTGCCATAAGATTTAGTAGAGGAATTCCCAGAAAAAACTTCGATTACATGTCAGTGGTCTAGCATGTCCCCTTCGACTCTAACTTGAAAAGGAAAGCAATGGAGGTCAACCATTTTAAAGACTGAAGTACCGCGAGTGACGGCCTCAGATGGTGGTTTGGTGGACTTTCTGATAAATATAAATATGGATGTGATCTCTATCGAGTGCTCAGTTCACAACACTGAGTGCTATGAGTGATTCCGCTTCGGACTGATATAATTAGTTGTTCTTGCTGTAATCGAATTTAGTTAGTGTCATCAGCACGAACAGACTGAGAGCTAGATTAAAGGTTTCCCTGAGTTTCCTCTGGCTGACTTTTTCCCAAACTTTACTCTGATCATCACGAGGCAATGTAAGTGATCCCTCTTTCGAGACACCGGTGATTGGGTGTCAGTGGTTTGGGAAGGACTTTTCTTGAAGTGTTTAATGGACTTAAGCCGTTTTACATTTACGTCGATCGAGTGACATGTGGTATAGCTAATTGTACTCCGTAAAAAGTATTTAGTTTTTAAACAGAACCCTCCACCTTTTGGGTTGGATTGTGACACCCATTTTCACTATAATTTTGAAACTAATCCAGAGGTCACCTATGCACCTTATGTTGTCTGTAATAAAAACCTAAACAGACAACACATTACTCTTTACAACAAACTGCAAAGAAGTCATTCCTTCACCTTCAGCGATACACCAGAGACGCCACCGAGGGACTCAATCTCTAAACGTTGGGTCAATAGTCTGTCACAGAACAGACTAACCAAACAATATTTTGTACTGCTCGTGTCGAGAAATATCTTTACATCTTTGTCATGCATCGTAGCACAGATGAAAAGACTTAAGGACAGGACAGGAGGGATGGGGGCACATAATAAGAACTTATGAAATACTGACAGAAATTGACAGGATGGATAGGGACAGGATGTTTCAGAGATGGGACAGAGGATGAGGGGTCACAGTTGGAAGTTGAAGAATCAGATGAGTCACAGAGATGTTGGGAACTATTTCTTCAGTCATAGAGTTGTCAGAAAGTTGAATAGTCTGGAGAGTTATATAGTGGATGCAGGATTCATACATTGCTTTAAGAAGAGGTATGATAAAGCTCATGGAGCAGGGAGAGAGTGGACTTAGTAGCGACCAGTGAAGAGGCGGAGCTAAGAGCTATGACTCGACCCTGCAATTACAATTATGTAAATTAGGTGAGTACACACACAAGGGCGGAGACTAGTGTTTTCTCTTCACCAGTATAAGCTACAATCAGAGGACGTTATTGTACCTGATTTGGAGAAACTCGGATACTAAATAAATGGGAATCCAGAAGAAAAGAAAAAGTGAACGAGCAGAAAGTAGGGAACAGGATGAAGGAGGATGGAGAAAGACCTCATGTTAACTGAATTAAGATGATCTCTGAAAACAGATGGAGAAAACTGTAAAATGTTTTTGCAGGAAAACAAGGAAGAGGCACAAATTTGCAATTTTAACTTAATGAAATGTTAACAGACTTGGAGAGAGACTAATGAAGCTGAAGAAGGAACTGGAGTATAGGAAAAGAACAGTGAAAGAAGCAAAGAGTGAGAAGAGAGAAGGAAGGAAAAACAATACTTTCAAGAAATGCTTTCATGGAGGATGGGAGGCACAGAAGATGATACAGTAAGAGGTTCAGCAGAAGACTGGTTAACAACAGACAATATTATCTAAAGGAAAAATAATTGGAAGATAGACGAAAGTTGGTCATCACGTTTGGTCTTGCAGAGGTCGACGGACGTTATGAGATATTACTGGAGTAGGAAAAATGTTTTAGTCTATGAAATGGAGAAGAGGCGCAAAATTGAGCAAGAGATAAAGTTATAAAGAACACGAATTTACTCAAGGGATATCAAAAACCTATTTAGACTGGACCTTGCAAAAGAACTGGCATGACAGGATTATGAGAGAGAAACCACTGTTCAGGAAGATAAGATATTGTCATATTTACTTTGATCGGGATAGAACAGAAATGAAATGAACACGTGAAGGAGAGTGTTACGGGTATGCCCTGGCCCAACATTTTATAGAGTATATTCCAAGGTTTCACTTAATATTATAAAGCGGATTTCTACACTATTAGCTAAAGTATAGATTTCTGGCCTTATATTATTATCTGACCTCGCGTATCATGATACTAGGATATTACCTTTTATTGTCATATGTTTGTTAATGTATGTTTTGAATTGTATTATTTAGGCTTTTATTATGTGTGGTCTACGCAGATTGGGAGACCACTAGTTAGAGTGCCGGGTACTTGTTTACGTACCAGCCGGCCCCCCCTCTGTCACGTGACCGACCTAACTTGAGCTTACCACACCGTGGTATTGTCAGGTGGCCGGGTCACCATTTGAGAAGACCCGGGCCGGACGTACCGGCGAACCTACAAGAAGAAGAAGTAGGTTCACACACCCTCTCCTGGTTAGGAGTAGGTTCACACACCCTCTCCTGGTTAGGAGTAGGTTCACGATCTCTCTCCCAAAAAGTCGATTCTCACTCTTAGTAGTCTTATGGTTTCTTCTAAGTTATCCTACTCTTAAAAAGCTGTTAGTCCGAGTAGGTTCACACACCCTCTACTGTCAAGGAGTAGATTTTCTCTGAGTTTAAGAATTCAACCTTATAGGCTTGAAGTACTGTACGAGCCCATGAGTCAGATGTTACATATATTGTAAAAGAGAATTATTAGATCATATGATTGGATTATATGAATTATCGTATAATAAATACAACGAATTTTACCTTTTGGGTCATTCTCCCCTTTTCAATACCTTTATTTAAAATCTTGTTACGACGGGGCAAAACGGGCCCATAGATGAAGCCCTGATCATAACAGAGAGAAAAGCCATCATCCGACACAGGTATTATTAATAGAAGCCCGCAACAATCCCTATACAAGTCCCAATTCCCCATACTACTCGAACACAATAATGCAAAAATAATCATACTCAACCCTTACATTTCATCAATTTCATCTGCACTTTTGACACCATTCACTGTATGAACTGCCTGACCACTAATCCTCACCCTTGCCCGAAACCCCAACCTTCCTGCACGCCCCTGTCCCCTCTTATTCCTCCCCCTCCTCCCGATCCTTGAGCATGGCCCAGCAAACCATGACACTGAGAAACAAAACTCAGAAATTATAAACGAAACTGAAATTATAGAGAGTAAATGCAGATGGAATAACAAACGAGGGTGACGAATTGAATCGTTGAATAGTAGATGCATCCCCAGTTCATAGCGCTCACAGACACTTATGGAATTAAGGGGACGAACTAATGAACCAGCAGAGGGAAAGAAGTAGCAATGCTCAGAGGGGAGTCAAATGACAACATACTAAGCACACTTGAGACTGGGCTACCCAAGGTGATCGTAGTGGTGATGTACAGCTCACCAATAAGCAGAAAGTGATCAATACTGGAGTATACCGACTAAAACAAAGCAATAGTGGACACCATAACATAAGCAGCTAATAGAGTTCACGTGAGCAATGCAAAGTTACTGATCATGAGAAGCTTTAACCACAAGGAATTTGGAAAATTGGGCAATACACTACCGACCGGATATGTAAAGGGCTAAGATGAAGGAGGAGGCGATGGAAAATTTTATCTGCCAATAATTCAGGGACACAACGAAAGATAGAGAGAGAGAGAGAGAGAGAGAGAGAGAGAGAGAGAGAGAGAGAGAGAGAGACTGCTTAACAGAGTAGAGAACAGAGCAAGACGTCTCATCTCTCTCCTGGACCCATCCTGGATAGATCTGTCATTTCAGCAGAGCCTTCAACACAGGAGGGATGTGGGTGGCCTTACTGTTATGTACAAGACCAACATTGTCAAAGTACCACACTTGCCTCCACTTCGAGGACAGCGAGAAGCAAGCTTCTATACCACAAGACGGGCAGAAAGCAGCAACTTCACTCTGGCTGTAACCTTCTCCAGAACATCACTTCATCTGAGATCATTTATCCCCAGGATGACTCGAGTCTGGAACACATTCGTACAGCATAATGATGTCAGCGAGATAAAGTCAGTTGATCAAATGAAAATGCTGGCCCACAGATGGCTCCAACTTCATCCTGTTCCCTATTTGTATGTTTATTAACAATAAAAATGATTTCAATTGAGCTGATGTAGGTAACAGCTCTTAGCTTGTCAATAAAGTTAGGGATCCTTAACCTAATCTTGTCAAACCCTGTTTAAAAAAAAAAAAAAAAAAGAGCTTCATAAGTATAACATTACTATTAAAGTTGAGTAGGAACCTGTCTCCGTGATTATTAAATTTGTGCTGTTTATGATACCTAGACGCATTTTATTATTAAAGTTTTAAATTTTTACTTATATACTTTGAATTCATCCTAATGAGAAACTGTAATTGATGCTAACAGCCTGTTGCAACACCAGTAACTGGCTAGGTGCTAACAGCCTGTTGCAACACCAGTAACTGGCTAGGTGCTAACAGCCTGTTGCAACACCAGAAACTGGCTAGGTGCTAACAGCCTGTTGCAACACCAGAAACTGGCTAGGTGCTAACAGCCTGTTGCAACACCAGTAACTGGCTAGGTGCTAACAGCCTGTTGCAACACCAGAAACTGGCTAGGTGCTAACAGCCTGTTGCAACACCAGTAACTGGCTAGGTGCTAACAGCCTGTTGCAACACCAGTAACTGGCTAGGTGCTAACAGCCTGTTGCAACACCAGTAACTGGCTAGGTGCTAACAGACTGTTGCAACACCAGAAACTGGCTAGGTGCTAACAGCCTGTTGCAACACCAGTAACTGGCTAGGTGCTAACAGCCTGTTGCAACACCAGAAACTGGCTAGGTGCTAACAGCCTGTTGCAACACCAGAAACTGGCTAGGTGCTAACAGCCTGTTGCAACACCAGTAACTGGCTAGGTGCTAACAGACTGTTGCAACACCAGAAACTGGCTAGGTGCTAGAGGGGGCGAAACGTTTCCTCAATAAAGATACCCAAGTGTTGCATATGTGTCTAATTTAACAACTTGTCGGTTCTCTGAACCATTTATCTACATCCTGTCTGACACAGCAACTTCTTGTTCTTGATACAAAGGGATTCTTCAACATTTGTCCAAACCTTGGACAAGGACTTACTTCGACTAGTGGTTGATACCACTATGACCTGCCTCCTACTGCTGCATCTCACCTGATTACAGCATATAAGCCATCTCTACGGTTTGCACACTTCCAACAAGATTGATGGACTGAACACATCGACTCCAGGGAGGGACTGTAACCTCAAACTCCCTCTCTTATACCTTTCTACTTTGTATTGACTGATGAAGCCACTGTGTGGCGAAACGTTTCCAATAAAGATACCCAAGTGTTGCATATGTGTCTAATTTAACAACTTGTCGGTTCTCTGAACCATTTATCTACATCCTGTCTGACACAGCAACTTCTTGGGTTCTTGATACAAAGGGATTCTTCAACATTTGTCCAAACCTTTGGACAAGGACTTACTTCGACTAGTGGTTGATACCACTATGACCTGCCTCCTACTGCTGCATCTCACCTGATTACAGCATATAAGCCTCCTACGGCCGTTGCTACTTCCAAAAAATTTGGCAGATGTGACACTTGCAACAAGATTTGGATCTAACCTACTGTACCTGTAGCAGGGACTTATAAACCTCAAACGTCCTGTCTATATAACACTTTCTGTCATTGACTATGAGCATCCTGTTGAAACGTTTCTTAACAAAATACAATGTTGCATATGTGCTAATGTTAACAATGACTGCGTCTCTCTGCAACCATTTATCTACATCCTGTCTGACACAGCAACTTTCTAGCCTTGATACGAAGATTCTCAACATATCTCAAACCTTTGACAAGGACTTATTGACTAGTGGTGAACACGTATGCCTGCTCCTACTGTTGCATCAAAACCCTTGGTTCTAGCATATGCCATCTTACCTACGGCGTTTGCTACACTTCCAACAAATTGTGGAACCTGAACACATCGACTCCAGGTCCAGGGCCTATCAACCTCAAACTCCTCTCTCCTTAACCTTTCAACTGTCATTGCGATGAACCAACTCTGTGCTAGAAACGTTTCCCAATAAAGATACCGTGTTGCATATGTCTAATTTAACAACTTGTGTTCTCTGAACCATTTTTACATCCGTCTGACACAGCAACTTCTGTGAAGATCTTGATAAATCAAAGTCAATTGCTTTCACTTTACATTTGTCCAAACCTTTGGACAGTACTACATTCCACAGTGGGTACACCACTAGCCTGCCTCCTACTCTCATCCATTTCACTTTGTATTGCACTCTGCTTTGCAAACTTCCAACAAAGATTGTGACTGAACAACACTCCGCGGGGCTGAACCTAAACTCCTCTCTATACCTTTCTTTGTTTGACAATGAGCCACTTGTGCAAACGTTTACAAAAGATACCAGTTGCATATGTGTCTAATTTAACAACTTGTCGGTCTCTCTGAACCATTTATCTACATCCTGTCTGACACAGCAACTTTGTTCTTGATACAAAGGATTCTCAACATTTGTCCAAACCTTGACAAGGACTTACTTCACTAGTGGTTATACCACTTGACTCTGCCCTACTGCTGCATTCACCTGATTAAGCAATTGCCATCTCTACGCCGTTTACACTTCCAACAAGATTGATGGACTGAACACTCGACATCAGGCCTGGGACTGATACCTCAAACTCCTCTCCTTAACCTTTCTACTTTGTATTGACGATGAAGCCACTGTGTGGCGAAACGTTTCACTATAGATACCCATGTTGCATATGTCTAATTTAACAACTTGTCGGTTCTCTACCTTTATCACATCAAGTGTGACACACAACTCTGGGTCTGATACAAGATCTCTACTTGTCCAAACCTTTGGACAAGGATTACTTGACTAGTGGTTGATACCACTATGACTCCCATACGCTGCATCTCACCTGATTAAGCATATAAGCACTCTGGTCCGCCTTTACACTTCCAACAAGATTGATGGACGAACTTGATCTTGATCCAGGCCGAGTACGATAACCTCAAACCTCTCCTTAACCTTTCTACTTTGTATTGACTGATGAAGCCACTGTGTGGCGAACGTTTCACATAAGATACCCAAGTGTTGCATATGTGTCTAATTTAACAACTTGTCGGTTCTCTGAACCATTTATCTACATCCTGTCTGACACAGCAACTTCTGGGTTCTTGATACAAAGGATTCTTCAACATTTGTCCAAACCTTTGGACAAGGACTTACTTCGACTAGTGGTTGATACCACTATGACCTGCCTCCTACTGCTGCATCTCACCTGATTACAGCATATAAGCCATCTCTACGGCCGTTTGCTACACTTCCAACAAGATTGATGGACTGAACACATCGACTCCAGGCCGAGGGACTGATAACCTCAAACTCCTCCTCTCCTTATACCTTTCTACTTTGTATTGACTGATGAAGCCACTGTGTGGCGAAACGTTTCCACAATAAAGATACCCAAGTGTTGCATATGTGTCTAATTTAACAACTTGTCGGTTCTCTGAACCATTTATCTACATCCTGTCTGACACAGCAACTTCTTGGGTTCTTGATACAAAGGGATTCTTCAACATTTGTCCAAACCTTTGGACAAGGACTTACTTCGACTAGTGGTTGATACCACTATGACCTGCCTCCTACTGCTGCATCTCACCTGATTACAGCATATAAGCCATCTCTACGGCCGTTTGCTACACTTCCAACAAGATTGATGGACTGAACACATCGACTCCAGGCCGAGGGACTGATAACCTCAAACTCCTCCTCTCCTTATACCTTTCTACTTTGTATTGACTGATGAAGCCACTGTGTGGCGAAACGTTTCACAATAAAGATACCCAAGTGTTGCATATGTGTCTAATTTAACAACTTGTCGGTTCTCTGAACCATTTATCTACATCCTGTCTGACACAGCAACTTCTTGGGTTCTTGATACAAAGGGATTCTTCAACATTTGTCCAAACCTTTGGACAAGGACTTACTTCGACTAGTGGTTGATACCACTATGACCTGCCTCCTACTGCTGCATCTCACCTGATTACAGCATATAAGCCATCTCTACGGCCGTTTGCTACACTTCCAACAAGATTGATGGACTGAACACATCGACTCCAGGCCGAGGGACTGATAACCTCAAACTCCTCCTCTCCTTATACCTTTCTACTTTGTATTGGACTGATGAAGCCACTGTGTGGCGAAACGTTTCCACAATAAAGATACCCAAGTGTTGCATATGTGTCTAATTTAACAACTTGTCGGTTCTCTGAACCATTTATCTACATCCTGTCTGACACAGCAACTTCTTGGGTTCTTGATACAAAGGGATTCTTCAACATTTGTCCAAACCTTTGGACAAGGACTTACTTCGACTAGTGGTTGATACCACTATGACCTGCCTCCTACTGCTGCATCTCACCTGATTACAGCATATAAGCCATCTCTACGGCCGTTTGCTACACTTCCAACAAGATTGATGGACTGAACACATCGACTCCAGGCCGAGGGACTGATAACCTCAAACTCCTCCTCTCCTTATACCTTTCTACTTTGTATTGGACTGATGAAGCCACTGTGTGGCGAAACGTTTCCACAATAAAGATACCCAAGTGTTGCATATGTGTCTAATTTAACAACTTGTCGGTTCTCTGAACCATTTATCTACATCCTGTCTGACACAGCAACTTCTTGGGTTCTTGATACAAAGGGATTCTTCAACATTTGTCCAAACCTTTGGACAAGGACTTACTTCGACTAGTGGTTGATACCACTATGACCTGCCTCCTACTGCTGCATCTCACCTGATTACAGCATATAAGCCATCTCTACGGCCGTTTGCTACACTTCCAACAAGATTGATGGACTGAACACATCGACTCCAGGCCGAGGGACTGATAACCTCAAACTCCTCCTCTCCTTATACCTTTCTACTTTGTATTGACTGATGAAGCCACTGTGTGGCGAAACGTTTCCACAATAAAGATACCCAAGTGTTGCATATGTGTCTAATTTAACAACTTGTCGGTTCTCTGAACCATTTATCTACATCCTGTCTGACACAGCAACTTCTTGGGTTCTTGATACAAAGGGATTCTTCAACATTTGTCCAAACATAATCTAATTTGTAAAGTAACATTTTGCTATTAACGAAGCCTCCTGTGATCGCACTCTTCGTATATACTTATTAATTACGCTTATTCATGTAAAACGAGGTAACTGATACTCTGACTCAATCGAAGTTAAGTATATACTAAAACTTCAGACGTATTGGCAGGTAGCTAAATATTTGGATGTAAAATATCTTATAAATTACACCATCGTGAGAGTCCGAGCATTGATTCAGTATATATTGTTACCTACACATACAGATTCTGAGGAGGGCGTAGTGTCATTATTAAATAAAATGTCTCTTATTGATGACTTAGATGAGGGAGCTAAGGCAGAAGGATCAGAGCCTAGTGGAACGCCGTTTTTTCTCACCACTTCTTGCTTAATTGAGACATTGTCTGAGGGTGTAGCAGACGCTATGACTCAGACCATACTCCTATTACTGACTTTACATCACTAGAGAGTAATCCTAGACCCGATCTAGAAATTCAATTAACGTCTAGACTAGGCGCCCGACCTAAGGAATGTTTAGAAAGACACTTTCATTTCCTTACTCAACTGCCTACTGGTCCTGTTTCTCATGATCAGTTTAAAAGGCTGGAACTCCTGACACAGTTGCAGATTGCACAGACAGACGCTCAGAGGAAATTGAATGAGTAAGAGTTTCTAAGAGAAACTGTTCGTTTTGAGAGACAACAGTATACTAGATCTGAACATCCTTGTGACACAATTCAGGACGCATTTAACGTTAAGAAAACCGCCTCCGTGCTTCCCAAGCTCTTTGAAAGAGACTAAGACATGTATTTTGATGTCTTTGAGAACCAGCCACTTGCAATGAATTCGCCAAGCACACACCGAGCATCATTAAAGCACAATGCTTTGATAGGCAGAGCTCAAACTTGAACAGCTGATTTGTCCTTTGATAAGTAATTAATGATGATACTCGTAAAGAAACTATTAAAGACTCACAAACTGTTACCAGTGAGTTATCAATGTGCATTTCGTACGTTGGAGCGAAGACAAGGTCAAACATGTGTTGAATTCATGCTCGATAGAACGGTTGCTTTTGAGAGGTGGTGCAAGGCCTCGAAATGCAATTCTTTTGAAAATCTTTTTCATGAAGATTTCTATAACTGTATGACTGCCGACGTACAGGAATATCTGATAGATCATACTACATCAGATGTTCTGGAACCTGCAGCTTTAGCTGACAATTATGAGATTGCTCACAAACTTGTGCATCCTACAGCACAAAAAAAACATAAACACTAAGAAAAAATGTCCCTAATATCTGGCAGCAAAGATCAGCTAACAAGTGCAGACCTCCACAGTTATGTAACTCTCCTCTCACTAAAACTTCTCGTATTTATCCAGTGAAAACTTACCCTTCTAAATCTATCGGATAAAGAAAAGAAGAAAGTTAAATGTACCATTTCTTCACATTCTATGCATATGAAGAATTGGCAAGAGAGTCTTGGCAACAAGCCAATTTCTGCAATTGCTCAAATTAATAAATCTCAATCTAGTTACTAGGATCCGAAAATTTATCTGACTATAAAATTCGCACTTCTACGAGTCCTTACCTTCAGAGAGAAAATTCAATCATGTGTACCACGTTAATCAGCTCAAGGCTTACTAGGCAAGTCCTGTACCTACAGCTACTGTATTTCATAGGTCAGGGGAAGAACGCGTCAGTCTGCCTGACGTCTCTAAAGGTATAGAGGTGCATTAGAAACCTTGATGCTGACAAATCTAGTGTCATTAAACACATGATATTTGAGTACACTTGATTGTTCAGTGATGTTCCTAAACGCTGTATTTCTGGTGCACATGACATGAATGTACAGGGTGCATTCCCTATTGTACAATCACTTTATAGAATGAGTCCTGCGAATCACTGAGGAAAGTAGTTGATATTTTTTTTGCTGTCACATGATTTGATAGAGCACATTGCATATTAGTAACCAAACCTGACTGCAGTTTCAAGATGTGTCCTGATTATCCTAAGGTGAATGCAGTTACCTTGCCAGATGGATACTCGCTCGCATGTATTGATGAGCTTATTGATCGTTTGTCGGAAGCTTAGAATGACCATATGGGTTTAGCGCTTAATTATGATTATAATAATTACGTGGATATTATTGAGTCCCGCTTACTGAGCATGCTCAAGACACCTGTGCCTACAGTGCTCAAGACATCTGTGCCTACAGTGCTCAAGACATCTGTGCCTACAGTGTCTCGTCAGACCGTTTGGGTTCTGAAATACAGGATCGTCGTTCCAGCGACTTATGTACGAGTTGACTTACAACTTGAACGGAGTTGAAGTATATCTGGAAGACTTAGTGGTTCATTGTGAAGACTGGGAACAACTCTTGACACGCCTCACAGCATTGTTAGAGAGATTGGCACACTACATCTTCACTGTGAACTTGGCTAAGTGCAGTTTTTGCAAGCCAAGATTACATATCTGTTTTCGCACAGGTCAAGATGAGGTTGCTCCCAGTGATGCAAAGGTTCTTGCCATTTCAGCCTTTTCAGTGCTGAAAGATAGAGAGTCAGGGAGTCCAGAGATTTCTTGCTATGGCTGGTTGCAATTGCTATTTCTTCCCTAATTTCACAGATCGTTTCTACTCTTACTGAGCTCAGTAGCAGCTTGGTTAAGTTTCGTTTGACTCATGACCGCGAATTGTCATTTGCACGGTTAAAGTGCTTGCTTTCCTCTGATCCTCTCCTAACTTCAGCAACCCTTTCTGCTTACATATTGATGCGAACGATTAAGCAGTGGATGCTGTGCTTCTTCAAACGTCGTCAGCCACTGACAACACTCCATCGTATGTTATTTTTCCTCTAAACTCAAAACGTCACCAGAAAAACTATGCCACGATTGAGAAAGAGGCATTAGCTCTAGTTGTGACGTTAGATTATTTTGACGCATTCTTGGCCAGTTCTCCATTAAAATTACAGCATATTCTGACAGCCTTTTGCTGTTAGTATTAATCACATCAGTGGTAGTCGTAATGTTATAGCGGACGCTCTCTCGCATCCTTGAGTTGCTATTGAGAATTAAAATCTGGGCACAAAGTGCCCAGATTCTTTTCTGTGGCTTTACTTTATTACTCTTATTAATTCAGAAGAGTAACTTAAGAACTTAGCTCACTTATGTATATACCTTTACTCATGTTCAATAATTTCATTTTTAATGTATCAACAGAAGTGGTGTCGTATGTGTATGCTGGTGAGTTATTCATGGAGACACAATTGAGTGTTCAGCTAAGTTCGAGTGGAATGTCATTTGTCTTCAATCAGGCCTGGTCACAGACCGGACGAAGCCTGGTCACAGACCGGGCGAGGCCTGGTCACAGACCGGGCGAGGCCTGGTCACAGACCGGGCGAGGCCTGGTCACAGACCGGGCGAGGCCTGGTCACAGACCGGGCGAGGCCTGGTCACAGACCGGGCGAGGCCTGGTCACAGACCGGGCGAGGCCTGGTCACAGACCGGGCGAGGCCTGGTCACAGACCGGGCTCCATATTTGAAGGTTGTTGCATCTTATGAGAAACATGTTTCCTCTTCAGTTTATCATGTATGCTTTCAAATTTCCTTATTTGCAACCACAATTAACAAACTAAAAATTAGTGTACATGAGCAAAAGTTGTTTAATTTAAATAGGATCTTCCAAGTATGGGGCAGTAAGTCTGCTGCATTATTCTTATATTCGTATGTTCTTAACTTATGTAATACTGACTATACATTCATCCCTAAAATGAGTATTAAAGTAAATTTTATTTTTATTATGCATAACGACAAACAGTAGAATGTGTGCATTCTGCTGGGGGAGAGGGGGGGGGGAGTGACATTCACAAGCACCTAAATGAAGCCTATAGTAGGCCTACCTTATTGTGTAGGGGGAATGGGTAGGTAGAGAGTCATTTGCTGACATAAATGTTAGCAAGGTAAGAATATAGGAACAGGGGAACACAAATTATAACCAAGAATGAGGAGAAACGTATTACTGTACTAGTGAAGAATGAAGAGAGGTTCCTTGATGACGGTGAGAAAGTTCTTGATCTAAGAAAGTGGACATGAGCTTCCCTTCCTTGGACCGAACTTGAACGATGATCCCATGGATTTACAGATCCTCCCATGAAAGTAGTAGTAGCAGTGTTTTTTTTTTTTTTTTTCAAAATATACCAATATGGGGAATTAAGATGATCAGTTTATTGCAATATATTATATCATTCAGGAATCTTTTATGTTACCAAAATTATATAAGCTTCTTTAATATGACAACTTAGATTTCCAAACATTATGATTGAATTATGTCATTTCAGAATGTGATAAAGTAATTGTTAAACACTTAAGATACACAAGAATGTTTTTTTTACACAGGGTTGACAAGGTTTGGTTAAGGATTCCTAAGTTTATTGACAAGCTAAGAGCAGTTACCTACATTAGCTCATTTAAAAGCATTTTTTTTATTGTTATGAAACATACAGGTAGGGAACAGGATGAAGTTGGAGTCATCTGTGGGCCAACATTTCCATTTGATCAACTGTCTTTATCTCGTTGATATCATTATGCTGTACGAACATGTTCCAGACTCGAGTCATCCTGGGAATAAATGATCTCGGAAGAAGAGATGTTCTGGAAAAGGCTTCAGCCAGAGTGAAGTTGCTGCTTTCTGCTCGTCAAGTTTTGTAGAAGTTCACTTCTCGCTGTCCTCGGAGTGGAGCCAAGTGTGGTACTTTGACAATGTTGGCCTTGTAGCAGGGGGATGATGGACTTGCCTTGCATGGGTCAGTAGGCCTGCTGCAGTGTTCCTTTTTTCTTATGTTCTTATGCTGCACATAACAGTGAGGCCTCCCACATCTCTCCGGTGTTGATGGCTCTGCTGAAATGACAGCAGCACAGAGATTGTTTATTACTGTACAACACACTTAACCAATGCTTCAGAATCTCGTACAGTCACTAATATGACGCTCTGAAGAAGTTCTGGAAGGAATACGACATATTAGTAGATTACCTGAGGTCCCCTCCTCAATACTTCCCACTCGTTTTGCATCTGAACCGTCAGAAGTTGCCAGGTCATCTCCTGGGCGTACTTTCACACATTTACAATTTTTGCCCATATATTTTCTTTTCAATTTAAATCACTGCCCTTAATTAGCCAGTCAAGAAAGTTGATCTGACGTTGCTCCTGAAACTGCAGGTTCACCACTCTAGCGTAAATATTATCCACTTAGGAGAGGGAAGTGCAAAAAGCAACATCAAGAATCTCACAGTAGAGAAATTATGTTAATCTGCCCTCTATCTTGATTACCTCCCAACTCCATGAAGAAAGACCCAGCCCCATACGTTTTCTCTTAGATGGTCGCTTCGTACCTGATCATAAATATTCTGTCAGTTAAATTTGTCGGTATAAATGTAACCTTTTACTTACAGTAGACAGGTTTCACACACACACACACACACACACACACACACACACACACTATCAACAAGTGCCTTTGTCAACTAATAACTAATACAACAGGCCAAGTAATGAGTAATGACATTGTCATCTCAGAGAAATTTAGTTAATTAATCTCTAATCTTTCTATGTTATTTAATAACCATTGTGAAATAAGCATTCTATTATATACTGAACTTAATCACTATAATTAAAAAATATATATATATATGAAAATTATTATTATCGGCTGAAAAAAAATGGATATCGGTATCGGTAACGTCACATCTCTATTATACTCAAATAAATACATACACACAAGCATTGTATACAAACGAAAATACACATACGTACAAAAATATATACGCACTAACAAAAAGGTATACATACAGATATGTATATTTTGCTGCATTGGAATTTAATGACCACCCGCCAATATTCCTTTTTTCGTGTACTGAGGTAGAGTAGACGTGTCCAGCCTCATGGATTACGGGGATACCTTAGTTGTACTGAGGTAGACGTGTCCAGCCTCATGGATTACGGGGATACCTTTCTCCGAGTGTTCACCAACCCAACTGCTTCCTTATTATTATTATTATTTTTATTAGTAGTAGTGGTAGTACTGCATGATTATTATCATTGCCCTTAATATTATTATTATTATTATTATTATTATTATTATTATTATTATTATTATTATTATTATTATTATTATTATTAATAGTACTGAATGGTTATTATTATTGTATTTAATATTATTATAATTATTATTTTTTATTATTATTAGTAGTAGTAGTAACAGTAGTAGTAGTAGTAACAGTAGTAGTAGTAACAGTAGTAGTAGTAGTAACAGTAGTAGTAGTAGTAGTAGTAGTAGTAACAGTAGTAGTAGTAGTAACAGTAGTAGTAGTAGTAACAGTAGTAGTAGTAGTAACAGTAGTAGTAGTAGTAGTAGTAGCAGTAGTAGTAGTAGTAGCAGTAGTAGTAGTAGTAGCAGTAGGGGTTCCATTATCATTTAATTTTTATTTCTATTGTTGTCTTTATATTTATTATTGTTATTATTATTTTATTATTATTATTATTATTATTATTATTATTATTTAATTCTTATTATTATTATTATTATTATTATTATTATTTTTAGTAGTAGCAGTGGTAGCAGAAGTAGGAGTAGTAGTAGTATAGGAGTAGTAGTAGTAGTAATAGTAATAATAACAGTAGTAGTAGTAGTAATAGTAATAATAACAGTAGTAGTAGAAGTAGTAGTAATAACAGTAATAGTATCATTATTTTATTGTGATTATCTTTATCATTATTATTATTATTGTTGTTGTTGTTGTTGTTATTATTATTATTATTATTATTATTATTATTATTATTATTATTATTATTATTATTATTATTATTATTATTATTATTATTATTATTATTAATAGTACTACATGGTTATTATTATTGTATTTAATATTATTATAATTATTATTTTTTTATTATTAGTAGTAGTAGTAGTAACAGTAGTAGTAGTAGTAACAGTAGTAGTAGTAGTAACAGTAGTAGTAGTAGTAGCAGTAGTAGTAGTAGTAGCAGTAGTAGTAGTAGTAGCAGTAGTAGTAGTAGTAGAGTAGTAGTTAGCAGTAGTAGTAGTAGTAGTAGAGTAGTAGTAGTAGTAGTAGTAGCAGTAGTAGTAGTAGTAGTAGTAGTAGTAGTAGTAGTAGTGAGTAGACAGTAGTAGTAGTAGTAGTAGTAGCAGTAGTAGTAGTAGTAGTAGTAACGAGTGTAGTAGTAGTAGTAGTAGTGTAGTAGTAACAGTAGTAGTAGTAGTAGTAGTAGTAGTCAGTAGTAGAGTAGTAGTAGTAGTAACGTGAGTAGTAGTAGTAGTAGTAGTCAGTAGTAGTAGTAGTAGTAGTAGTAGTAGTAGTAGTAGTAGTAGTAGTAGTAGTAGTAGTAGTAGTAGTAGTAGTAGTAGTAGTAGTAGCAGTAGTAGTAGTAGTAGTAGTAACAGTAGTAGTAGTAGTAGTAGTAGTAGTAGTAACAGTAGTAGTAGTAGTAGTAGTAGTAACAGTAGTAGTTGTAGTAGTAGTAGCAGTAGGTGTTCCATTATCATTTAATTTTTATTTCTATTGTTGTTTTTATATTTATTATTGTTATTATTATTTTATTATTATTATTATTATTTAATTCTTATTATTATTATTATTATTATTTTTAGTAGTAGCAGTGGTAGCAGAAGTAGGAGTAGTAGTAGTATAGGAGTAGTAGTAGTAATAGTAATAATAACAGTAGTAGTAGAAGTAGTAGTAGTAACAGTAATAGTATCATTATTTTATTGTGATTATCTTTATCATTATTATTATTATTGTTGTTGTTGTTATTGTTGTTATTATTATTATTATTATTATTATTATTATTATTATTATTATTATTATTATTATTATTATTATTATTATTAATTATTATTATTATTATTATTACTGTTAAAAGGTATCCCTAAAGAGGTATATTTTAGAGGTTGTCTTATTTTTTCTTTAATTTTTTTTGTCTTTGTCTACCATTAATATTTTAATTTGCTAGTTACTCGAGAATGCCTCTCCTGGTTGGCTTCAAATTTTCAACATGTGTTAGTTAAAGAGGACCAAATTCTTAAACAATTTACATGTTCACTAGCACTCTAAACAAAGTTGTTGAACTCATTCCCAAATTTCTAGAATTGCCAGAATTTAAAAAAAAATCGTTGCTTCAGGCGTTCACAAATGATGCAAAAAAAATCGAAAACGACAAACACTGAAATTAATATATGTAGGTGCAGAGTTTTCGATTTTATGAGTGAAATAGTGTCAAATTTATGTGTCCGTTACATCAGTTTAAATGATTTTCAGTTTACCTCTTCTTAACGGCCTCAGTATTTAAATGCCGATGCCTTTTAGGAACAAGATATACCTATCCTATTAATTTTCCTTTCCGTTCAGGTAAATTTATTGATTTACTAAAATAATAATAATAAACTTGAAATCTTTTTGATCCGTGCCATAACTGGAGAATGACTCATACGATCGGCTTAAAATTTTCATGCTTCTGTTTGGTGGCATAAGTCTCAGTCTGTTAGTGTTATTGTATAAATGGTGATATTCACATTTATTCAGTTATAGCCGAATGCTTTTTCTGATTCCCTTCAAAATATTATTGACGATGCCATACAATGTAAACATGATAACTCTATAAATTTTGAGGAAGAATATGCAAATTTCAAATTTTACTGAAATAATTAGAGAACTTGGAATCAATGGAATCAAATCAGTTACTGTGCAATTCCTTTTTTTGGGTCGTCTTCAAACACCTCTGGACGGCTTTATTAAAATAAAGTTTGTCGCTCACTTGCAGTTTTATTAAGTAAATTGTTTCACATTAGACAACTATTGAATGCCTTTTCTCATCAGCTTGACACGCCAGATGGTTGTGTATCTTTAAAAGAAGGAATTTGGTATTAATTTTGTGTTGCTTTTGTCTTAATTTGCTATTTTTTTCACTTTCATCTAACTGGATTTAAAAAAAATCTTTATGAATTATCTTTGTTTTCACAGGATTGTGTAAAATTGTTAGAATATAAATGAGAAAAGTAAACCGTAAAAAATAAAAATAGCGGATTTATGACTTTTTAAATTTAACGAAGTGAGAAATTTTTATTTTTCGGAACATGTTTAGCAACATGTTTGCTTATTTGTGTTCGTCTGTTACCCGAGAATGCCTTATTCCGTTTTGGGCTAAAGAGCCTTCCACTGTGCTTCTCCATTCTTATGTTCTTATGACTCAAAAAATCACAATAATAGAAATGGAAACAAATCATACAATGGGAGGTGCTTGATCCTATAGCAAGTGGGATCATACCGGTCTAACAAGTTTCATGAAACTAGGAATAATCTTATAGACCACATAAATGTGAACATGTTCTTACGGCATTAGCTGTAGTCACAGATTTTCTGAGGACAGCAGATACATCACCTAGTGCCTGTTGACATTGTTGTCTGCCATTCATAACGATGTCACTACTATTTTAATGAATCATGAAAGTTAAAGCCACACTGTGAGCTCAACCACAGTGGTCCTAATGGACATCAAACACATTACAACAACTCTCCTTCCTATATTTTGATAGATTTAATTTTTTTAATTTGTTTATATTAAGTAATGAAACAAATCAGTTTCATTATCAAAGCCTGTGTATATTGTAATAAAGATTTTCATTTATAGTATAAATTCTAAATAATTGTTGCAACAGGGAAATACATTTTTGTATCTTAATTGAAAAATCCATACAATATGTATAGATAATGCACCAAATGTGTATTCAGAATCCGTAGAGTGTATACATATCTTCCCCTTACTGTGTACACATAACACATACAATGAATAAACTTAATTCATGTAATGAATATGCATTATCTCAATTATATATATCGAAATATAATATACATTTTGTGTATATGTAATCCACCCCAATAAACACTTCTCAGAGACATCTGGAGGATAGCATCACAGATAGTCTTACAACCCCCATCAACATAATGACTTTCACTAGTTATATGTAAATAATGTGATCAATTTGTTCGGTATTTGCCTACAACTTATTGTTTATATTAAAAACACATAAAGCCACTTGGACAAATTCAAAAACACACATAAACTAATAAAAAAATGACTGGGAGATTACTTGTTCTTACTGTTATGACATGCCATATGAGCAGAGATGGATGTGAAGAACTGCGATACCAGTGAATAAAAACAGAAAAAGATATACATAATGGGATACTAAGTAGATATAAGCAGAGATACATATAAACTTAGCTATGCAAGAATAGTAATTTGTTAGTAAGGTTCACAGTCAAATTTGAGGACGGCCTCCTGAGACCTGGCAGTCACCAGTTCGTACTCGTACGACGGCCTCCTGGGACCTGGCAGTCACCAGTTCATACTCAGGACGGCCTCCTGGGACCTGGCAGTCACCAGTTCGTACTCATAGGATGGCCTCCTGGGACCTGGCAGTCACAAGTTCGTACTCATGGGATGGTCTCCTGGGACCTGGCAGTCACCAGTTCGTACTCATGGGATGGTCTCCTGGGACCTGGCAGTCACCAGTTCGTACTCAGGACGGCCTCCTGAGACCTGGCAGTCACCAGTTCGTACTCATAAGATGGCCTCCTGGGACCTGGCAGTCACCAGTTCGTACTCATGGGATGGTCTCCTGGGACCTGGCAGTCACCAGTTCGTACTCATAGGATATTCTCCTGGGACCTGTCAGTCACCAGTTCGTACTCATGATATGTAATTCACACAGTGAATGTTATATACACAATGTGTATATGTAATTAAAACAAATCTTACTTAATCCTTCCAATATGCATATGTAACCAACACAGTGCGTAATCCACCCAATGTGTATGTATATTCCATACATCAAGCACAATACACACAATGTGTATAATTATTTCAGGCACAATAGGACTGCTGGGAGACATGTAAGACAGATGCTATGAGATACTCTTTATCCCATCAACCTCAACTCCTTAACTAATCTGAATTTTATAAATAATACAAATAATATATTTGGTTTTAATAATAATATTATTAATAACACTAGTACATTAGGATGTGCTAGCGTTACAATCCCTATTTTAATAGTATGGAACAGGAGGTTTTCACGTTTTATTCATTCGGATACTTTGTACCACATATAGGTGTACAAAGTTCTGTGAATTAAACGCTAAAACCTGTTATCGTACACTGTTACAATAGAGATTGCCACGTTACCACATCCTAATATACGCTGTTATGGTAACGAAATTTAGTCAAGAGAAAGTAATGGACGAGGTGTTTATTTCTGCCCTTAATACAGAACCTCGCACGAGACTGGAACACTTGAGAAGCAGCAAGAGATAACAGGGAAAACTTCTCAGTGGATCAAGGAATAACTAAGAGGAGGGTAGTAGGAATAACTAAGAGGAGGGTAGTAGGAATAACTAAGAGGAGGGTAGTAGGAATAACTAAGAGGAGGGTAGTAGGAATAACTAAGAGGAGGGTAGTAGGAATAATAAGAGGAGGGTAGTAGGAATAACTAAGAGGAGGGTACTATTGTTTGCTTATGTAAATGGCATGAGAGAAGCAGTCGAGTTATAGGTGTCCCTGTTTACAGATAATATAAAATTAATGAAGAGATACGAACAAAAGCAAACCAACGAAGACTACAGATTGGTCTTGACAAACTGCAGGATTGGTCTGCGGGGCTATTTGAACGTAACTCCCAGTAAAGGCACATTTACGAAATTGAGAAAAGGGCAAAGAAAACAGGAAACATAATATAGGCTTGAGACAAAGGTTGCATGTCTCCCTGAAAGAGAAGGGTCTCCGGGTAAACATAGTTACCAGCATTTCGCCTGAGACCCACATCAACCGAATAGCGGCCACAGCAGAGCAACACAACTTTCCCTTCCATCCTTGACTAAGAGCAATACAACTTTCCCTTCCATCCTTGACTAAGAGCAATACAACTTTCCCTTCCATCCTTGACTAAGAGCAATACAACTTTCCCTTCCATCCTTGACTAAGAGCAATACAACTTTCCCTACCATCCTTGACTAAGAGCAATACAACTTTCCCTTCCATCCTTGACTAAGAGCAATACAACTTTCCCTTCCATCCTTGACTAAGAGCAATACAACTTTCCCTTACCATCCTTGACTAAGAGCATACACTTTCTCATCCTTGACTAAGTACAACTTTCCCTCCATCCTTGACTAAGAGCAATACAACTTTCCCTTCCATCCTTGACTAAGAGCAATACATACCTTTCCCTCTCCTACCATCCTTGACTAAGAGCAATACAACTTTCCCTTCCATCTTTGACTAAGAGCAATACAACTTTCCCTTCCATCCTTGACTAAGAGCAATACAACACTCCCTACCGTCCACCGCCAAAAAAAAAAAAAAATTCTGCCATCCTCTGCAGAGATCAATAAAACATTTACTGTCATTTTCCAGAGAGAGTAAAACCTGCCCTTCTCCAACACGGCTATTTAACTGGGATTATGTCTCTGAAGACTTTTATCAACTGCTGGCAGGGTGAAGTAGCGAGCTGCATCCCCGCTGAGCTCTTTAAAGGCTTACGTTATATCACAGTCACCCAACCAACTTCTTCCTAGGACTTACAGTAAGACCCAGCCACTATCTGCTTCGGATAAGGCGCTCAAATTATAACAAAAAATGGGGACGGCAAAGGAAAATACTCCTTAATATTATACTATAGAGTTCACAAAAATTATAAAAGTGAAAAACGACATAAAACGTGAATTTTATATTTCTCATTTTATTTGGTAAGACACTATTTTTTTTTTTTAAATTATAAAATTATGCTAACCATTTAATGAAGAATGTATGATAGTTGACTTTTTTAGGACACTGCAATTGGCACCCCTTTGAAATAGGACAGCAGAGGGGTGAGGTGGCTTTCTTTAAATTGGCACTAACACAGTCCAATAACTGTCCATAACGTCTTCTAAGAAACAAAAATCAGTGATAAATGTTAAAAGCGAATCAGATTAAGCATTCAAAAAATAATCGCATGAAAACAAACAAAAAAAATACGATTTCAATATATTTGGCAAATTGACGCCTACAGTAACAAACTTATATCTAAAAGCTGTTAGACCTAGAATTCACCAGCATTTAGGGTTTGAAGCCGATCAGAAAAGGCATTAAAATGAATTCGTTCAATAAGTTTGACAATTACAACTTATATAAACACAAATATATGGAAATCTTTCTATATGGTATGTCAACCATATACTCCAGTTATTGTTCAGAATCCAGAGATTCCAAGTTTATTATATATTTTAGTCAAATGTCAAATATGCAGCCGATTAGGTAAAATTAGTCATTTAGCAAGAACTCATTTATAATTAAGTATTTTCTAAAAAATTCTCTTATACATTTAAAGATTTATATTTTTTTCATTTATGTTAATATAAAAATTAATGATTTTGTACCAAAAGAACCTTAGAAAACTTACATATCCTTATTATAACAAGCGCAATTTAATTAACCCTAATCCAACTAAATATATTTTATACAAGTTTACAATAATTTAATAATAAACGAACACAATGAAATATTTTTTTATCGTTAGGTTAGACCTGGTCACTAGTCTTACTCATTAAGCCTAATCATTAGACCTGGTCACTAGTCCTACTCATTAAACCTGTTTATTAAAACTGGTCATTAAAACTGGTAATTAACCCTGGTTATAAAGTACAGTTAATAATGAATATCATAAGCTCATTATCCAGTTATAGATACCCTCTCTGAAATGACTTTAACTTCGATGTTACAGTTTATGTCATATATCTGGTGATTCCAAGCTCATGTATTCTCCATCAAGGTAATATCAACCGCTAATGGGTAATATTAGTGTAGCATTAGTTACAATTATCCCCTAATGGGCACACGAGTCATGGAACAAATATTGAGAGTAAATACCAAGTAGATGTGATGAAGTGTATTAATAGTGAAGATTATATATAAACATATTAAGCAAGTATTTTCGATTTGTTCAAAATAGATAACTATGAACAATAACTATCTATCATTTACGAAGATAAAAATTTCTAATGATGGGAAAACTATGATTAACTCTAGAAGGAACAAATGAGTAGTCTGTCTTGTCTGTCAGTTTGTCTGTCTTTTAGTCTACTTGCCTCTGTGTCTATCTGTTTGTATGTCTGTCTCTGTATGTCTTTTCTTTGTCATTATGTCTGTCTGTTTTTCAGTCTGTCTATCTTTCTGTCTGATAGTGTTTCTGTAAGTTTTTATGTCTGTCTGCCTTTCTGTCTCTCTGTCTGTCAGTCTTCGTGTCTGCTTTTTTTTGTCTCTCTGTTAGTCAGTCTGTGTGTTTGTCTGTCAGGCTGTCTTTATTTCTATCTGTCTGTCAGGCTGTCTTTATTTCTTTCTGTCTGCCTGTCTGTATGTTTGCCTATCTATATGTCTGTCTATCTATTTGCTTGTCTGTACCCCTATCTGTCTGCTAGTGTGTATGTCTGTCAGTTTTCATATCTGTTTGTTTGTCTGTCTCCCTGTTGGTCTTTTTCTCTGAGTGCCTGTCTGTACGTCTGTCAGTTATTTCTTTCTATACGTCTGCCTGTACTCACCTAATTGTACTCACCTAATTGTGGTTGCAGGGGTCGAGACTCAGCTCCTGGCCCCGCCTCTTCGCTGTCTGCTACTGGGTCTCTGCTCTCCCTGCTCCATGAGCTTTATCATACCTTGTCTTAAAACTATGTATGGTTCCTGCCTCCACTATATCTTTCTCTAGTCCATTCCACTTCCTGACTACTCTGTGGCTGAAGAAATGTTTCCTGACATGTATGTATGTCTGTCTGTTTGACTGTCTGTTTGTCTCTCTGTCGGTTAGCCTTTATTTCTGTGTATTTCTGCCTGTCTGATTGTCCCTCTGTCCGTTTCTCTGTCTTCCTGTCTGTCTGCCTGTTTCTCAAGTCACTCTTTATGCCTTTCTAATTGTCTGTCTGTCTGTAATGAGAAACAGAATGAAAAGAGAAGGAGAAACAGGAAGAGAAGAGTGAGGAGGAAGAGGGAGGGAAGACTAAGAAGAGAAGAAGGAGGAGGATGACGATGAAAAATAGGAATATAAAATGGAATAAAGGATGAACACCCAGAGGGACAGTGATGGAGGAGAAGGTCTCATAGAAATGAAGAAAGGAGGGAAAAAGATTATTCTTCGAGTAATAAAGCCAAGTGAGTAATAACACAGGTTAACCCAAGAAGTTTGATTTATTTACATTCTTTGTCCCTGGCTGTTTACTCGCGATGCCATCAATAACGACTTTGTTAATTTGGATAAAAGCTATCAGTTATACGAGAATCATTAAGGCTGCTTGTAACCTGTTCATAACCTGTCAAAATTTACTTTAATACTTAGGAGAGTGCCTAAAATAAACTCTCGGTGTGAATATATACTAAGGAACATGCACCTGAGATCAACACCCAGGTGTCTATATACTGCTATATGAATAGTTGCACCTAAATACAGCAGAGTTATGTCATAAGTAAGTTTTCACTCTGGCTATATGATAAACACAGCATTCCCGAAAAAGTAAAACTCACCTGTTCGACTTATATAGCACAACATATATAGGGAGGGACCACCTCTGGAAGTGTCCTGGGGAACCTCATCCTCAGAGAAAAGAATAAACTTAGTTCAGGGAAAACTCAAGGTTCTCCCTGAAGCTGTTTGAAAATTGTTTTCTCTTACCACCCCCTATATTTTATAGATACTTTATTTAAAGACAAAATACATTGACAAAATACATTGACTAAAATACAATAGGGAGTAAAACATCATAGATAACAACTCAGAGCTACATCTCAAATACTTCGTCCAGCTCCTAGTATATATTAAAAGATTTATAAAACTCTATTACTCCAGAACTGTATTTATTTGCAAAAAAATATAGTAATAAAACACAAGGCATATTTATAAATCAAAATAATTAAAAAATAATTGGCAATTTATAACTCAAGATAGTTATAAAATAATTGGCATATTTATAACTCATGATAGTTATAAAACACTGAGCATATTAAAAAATAATAGAGATGAGCACACACAATATAAGCAGAAATAACAGCCTTACATATCAGTCCAACAACTCCATTGCTATTTATGGATCTTCATGAATTGAAGATGAAGATAATCTTGTGATTGGTCCCTGTCATCTTGTGGATAATATCCACACCTGTTGGGAGTAGACAGGGCTGGATAACAGTCTCTCTAGGCTCCGCTGTGGCGAACCCAAAACACAACTGAAGAGTCTACAACAGAAAGAGTCTACAAGAGAAACAAAAGAGAGAGAGAGAGAGAGAGAGAGAGAAGGAAGAAAGACGGAATAACACTAAAAAATGGATTTCTGCCAAACCCTACTCTTTGAAATATAGAGCGAGAGCAGGAAATGGCTTCAGGGAGATATATACACAAGAGACGTCTCCACGAAGCCGTTTGAATAATTTTGTTCTCCGTTCTCACTATTTTTTTAAGAGAGAATTTATTTATTAAATTGTCACAGTCGTGTATACACTATATAAGGATAATGCTGTAAAACATATAACGAATCCTGACACGGTCATTTTCCAAGTTATGACGTTTAATATGGTATGAACATATTGTTTTTGTAGGGGAACCATTTCCTCTTTTGATGCACATATATGTGTAGCTTGATCAGTTATGACACAGTTACGTGACCCTCGCGCAGTGGTAGCCAGTGTTCATGGTCTTTTATCTTGTTTACAGTGTCTCCGTTGTAACGTAAACTAACCTAGCCTAACCTAACCTAATCTAGCCTAACATAACTAGCCTAACGTAACCAACTTAACCTGAGAAAACCTCAACTAACCTAACATAATCTCACTAAACCTAACCCAACCTAACAATTATAGATATATTTTTTTTTCATTTATGTTAATGTAAAAATTAATAATTTTGTACCAAAAGAACCTATTTAAGGCAAAATCGCAAGCTTTACCTATTCGACACTATATATATATATATATATATATATATATATATATATATATATATATATATATATATATATATATATATATATATATATATATATATATATATATATATATATATATATATATATATTTATATATATATATATATATATATATATATATATATATATATATATATATATATATATATATATATATATATATATATATATATAAGCCACAGGGGTGGAAATATTTAGCATTGCATGGCTCATGCCGTGCAATGTTGCAAAAGTAGCAAGAAAAGATATGAGGGAAAGTTTTCTCAGAGTATGGTAGCGAGAGTGACACCCGCTACAGATTCTTTCAGAATATGAGAGGCACCGGTTCGTTTGCCCCCCACCCACACACCCTCCCACACCCTCCCACACACCCTCCCACACACCTCCCACACACCCTCCCACGCCCCACCCCACATGGGTAAGGAAGACTAGGGCCTCCAAGTTTGCAGAAAGTAGAAAAACTAGATTTAATAGCTAGCCTTAAGCGTCTTCTAATCGCTGACACAAGAGATTATGTAACAATAGCGCATAATACACATACAGATTGATGCTATTATGTAACACTAGCGCATAATACACATACAGATTGATGCTATTATGTGTAACCTTCTGATTAATAAAATAGAAGTAATGGATGTGCTCATTTGTCAGCTTACACTACCCGACGTCCCAGGAACTTTTCGAATGTTTCAGGAAATACTTGGAAGCATCTCAGCATGTATTCCCAAGTACTGTCTACCAGTATTCTCAGTATCGATTAATATACCTGTGTTATTTGTGAATCTCCCTAATATTCTGAATATTCTTTACGATATAATAACTAGACAATTCCTGAATTTTCGAATATCCTTTAACACCACTAACAATGTAATTCTGTAAACCACTAAAATAGTTTCAGTCACCATGTTGCAATCAACCATGTGTACCTTTATACCACTGTACCTAGATGGGTTAGGACTTCAATAGAAATAAGTCACTCTGTCTCTCTTTTGGGCTATCATATGTTATCCACACATCCGCTGCCGTTTATGATACCTATATGGGTTTAGGACCTCAGAGAAAATAACTCATCCTGTCCACCTATTTTGGGGGGCGGGGTATGCTGGGTCATCCACACCTGCGCTGTCATGCACGACACTTTACGCAATTGCATCCATGCGCACCCATACCTAAATTAAACCACTTACCTACTTCCTTACTTCGATCATATTGCAGTCAGTGGTTGCAACCACTTGGCCTTGTCTACCTGTAACCTTTATTCAGTAGTAGCTAAACGGGGTTATACATTATGTCGATGTTCATGACGGACCTAACATGATGTTATATTTTATATATCGACGTTCACAACAGACGTAACATGACGTTCAGTGCGCAGACACTGGTCTAACGTCACCAAAACATCACGAGACCCAATGGCATAATGAGCAATCCTTCGATTTTGTATAGCATTTTTGTTTAAGGCTGTGCACAATTACTGAGTTTGTACAACCCATAACTTAGGTTATATACAGCATTGCTATCATGTTTCAAGAGATAGGATTTAATTATATTTCTTTCCATGATGGAACTGTTGGGTACAATGATCTGGGCAGAAGCCTACCCTAGTGGGTGATTGCAAGAACTCCTGGCCCGTCCTGATTGAGTACTGGTGTTGGAATAATCTGGCTTCCAGAGGTTTACCTGTTTGTTCAATATATGAGAGTGAACAAAGACTGCATGGGGCCCTGTAAACACCACCCACATTATTAGGCAGTGAGTTTTTAATCAACCTCTGTTTCACTGTACCAGTGTTTTTGAAAGTAAGGTTAATTAATATTGAATTTTTTTAGTACCTCACACAGGGGTTTCTCATTTTGTGGTTTTGTTAAATATCTTGTTGATTTCATCTTCTGAATACTCAGGAGTGCAGATACGCAAAGCTCTCAGGAACATTGTAAGGAAAACACTCCTTTTAACCCTAGATTCATGACTGGAATAATAATGAATGTATGACGACACATTGGTGGTCTTCCTGTAAACTGTAAATTTGAATCTTCTGTCAACACGATTGATTAAAACGTCTAGGACTGGTGGAGTGTTGTATATTTCATGCTCTGTTGTGAACTTAATGGAAGGTACTATACCATTGAGTCTAGGTAGGAACTCATCAATGTTGTGATCTCTAGGCAAAAGACAAAGAACATCATCTACGTATCTGAACCACCTAGCATTATTTGGGGGAATATCTTTAAGTAGGCTGAGAGGATTTTCCATAGCCATGCCCTGTATTTGAGCATAGTACTTGCCTTCAAACACAAACTTGGAATCAGTAACACAAAGTATAATCAGTTCAATAATTATATTCGTGGAGAAGCGCAAGGAGTTTTCTAGTTCCTCTTCAAGGCAAGTCAGGGACGGGGACTCTGGTAAACAGGGCTGTCACATCAAAATATAATGATGGAATACATGACCACAAAATGCAGAGGAAGAGAAGAGGTTCGTACCCATGGGCAAAAGAATAAATGGAAAGACCAGAACGATCTCTTGGATCACTCAAAGGTGAGGAGAGGCCAAAACTAAGTGTGCTTGAGAATGAAAAAATCATAGATGACAAAGGACCCAGGGAAATTTAGAGCCAGAAACGAATATGCATGGATAAGAAAGGAGGCCAAGTGGCAATAGAAGAATGACATGTCATCGAAAGCAAAATCTGACCCAAAGCTGTTGTACAGCCACATTAGGAGGAAAACAAGTCAAGGACTAGGTAATAAGGCTGAGGAAGGAAGGGGAGGGAGGGAGATCACAAGAAACGTCCAAGAAGTACATGAAGAGCTCAACATGAGATTTAAGGAAATATTTTCAGTGGAGATAGAAAGGTCTCCAGCAACCGGGATGGTAGGGTACACCAACAAGTGCTGGACACACTACATACAACCGAGGAAGAGGTGAAGAGGCTGCTTAGAGAATTAGATACGTCAATGGCGACTGAACCGAAAAACATCTCTCCATGGGTCCTAAGAAATGGGAGCAGAGGTACTGTGTGTGCCACTAACAACGATAACACATCTATAGAAACAGGTCAACTACCTGAGGTGTGGAAAACAGCAAATGTACTCCCAATTTTTAAGAAAGGAGAGAGACTGGGAACAATAAACTACAGACCAGTGTCACTGACATGAATAGTATTCAAAGTCGTGGAGAAACTTATCAGGAGAAGAGTGGTGGAGCACCTAGAAAGGAATGAGCTGAGACTCGATAACTAGCACGGTTTCAGAGAAGAGAAATCCTGTCTCAAAACTACTGGAGTTTTAGAACAAGGTGACAGAAATAAGACAGTAGAGAGAGGGGTGGATAGACTGCATTTTCTTGGACTATAAGAAGGCTTTTGAAACAGTTCTGCACAAGAGATTAGTGCAACAGATAGAGGAGCAGACACGAATAACAGGAAAGGCAATACAATGGATCAGAGAATACCTGACATGAAGGAAAAATGAGTGATGGTAAGTGACGAGGTGTCAGAGTTGGCGGATGTGATGAGCGGGTCAGTGCTGTTTCTGGTATATGTGAATGGCATGACGGAAGGGTATCCCTTATTGCAGTCGATGTGAAGCTAATGCTGAGAATTCAAGCGGATGAGTATAAGGTAAGACTACAAAGGGATTTGGACAGGCTGCAATCCTGGTCCAACAACTGGCTCCTGAAGTTTAACCCTACCAAGTGTTAAGTCAGGAAGATTGGGGAAGGTCAAAAGATGACCGCAGACGGAGTACAAGCTAGGGGGTGTTACGCAGTGTGCTGCAGTAAAATATTGTATAAAAAAAATGCTCCCTATTTCCTGGATTTTACTGAATCCGGACGTGAATTATTCCTGGTCGGTCAGTGTGGCAAGGACAGGAGCAAATGAGGTGTGTTTAGTTCAGTACGAGACAGGCAGTGACGGGGAGAAGTCATCATGGTTTGGGGTTAGTGTGAGTAGGTGATTTTGGTAAGTTTTTTTTTGGATACTATAATTTTGTTTGTGTTTAAGTGATCTCATGTTTATCTGATGTGATAGAGTAGATTATAAGTTGTATATAAGTTACGCTTAATATCAATATAGTGTATATGTGAGTTGTTGTGTCCTTCCTTATACTATATTAACTATTTGCACTCATGTTTCATAATTTGCATGAAGGTACATGCTGGACCTAGAGTGGTTGTTTTTTTCGTAATTTAAATTCCCCTAGTCGTAACAGGGGGCCAAAGACTGCAAACCTCATTCAAGGAAAATGATCTTGGATTGAGTATCATACCGAACACATCTCCTGAGGCTTATATCAACCAAATAACTGCTGCAGCATTTGGGTACCTGGAGAACCTAACAATAGTGTTTCGACACCTGAAGAAGGCGTCATTCCAGGCACTGTACACAGTGTACGTCAGGCCCATATTAAATTATGCAGCACCAGTCTGGAATCTACACCTGGTCCAGCACATCAAGAAATTAGAGAAAGAGCAAAGGTTTGCAACAAGACAAGTCCCGGAGCTAAGGGGTATCTCATACAAGGAGAGGTTAAGGGGGAAATCAACCTGACAACACTGGTGGACTGTAGGGATAGGGGAAGGAGACATGATAACGACATATGTAATACTGACATGAACTAATAAAGTGGATAGGGACAAAATGTTTCAGAGATGGAACATAGTAACAAGGGGTCGCAACTGTAAGTTGAAAACTTATGAGTCACTGGAATATAAGGAATTATTTCTTCAGTCATAGAGTTGTCCTGAAGTAAAACAATCTGGAGCGTAGCGTGATAGAGTAGAGGCAGGACTCATATATAGTTTTAAGAAGAGACACGATAAATATCATCGAGCAGAGTGAGAGTGTACCTAGTAGCGACCAGAGAAGAGGCGGGGCCAGAAGCTGTGAATCAACCCCTGCAGCCAGAAATAGGTAGGTACAAATAGGTGAATGCACACAATTACATACATTCAAGGACTGAGAGACTCACAAACATGAACTTAGTCAAATACGCACAAATAGCAGGGCCAGGAGCTGAGACTCGATAACTGCAACCACAATAGGGGAAAACACACACCTACGCACACACACAGTGTATGTGTGTGAAGAGGTGGGGCCAGAAGCTGTGATTCGACACCTGCTACCACAATTAAGTGGGTACAATTAGGTGAATGCACATACACACTCACATACATTCTACTTAGAGAATAGGGAGCATCCTAGTACATACAAGTTAGGAGCACTCTATTAGTAGGCAGAGTTAACGGTTAACTTGAACACTGACCAAAAAACACATACACACACACACACACACACACACAGTTCCACACAAGAGATTAGTGCAAAAGCTGGAGGACCAGGCAGGGATAACAGGGAAGGCACTCCAATGGATCAGGGAATACATGTCAGGAAGACAGCAGCGAGTCATAGTACGTGGCGAGGTGTCAGAGTGGGCGCCTGTGACTAGTGGGGTTCCACAGGGGTCAGTCCTAGGACCGATGCTGTTTCTGGTATTTGTTAACGACATGACGGAAGGAATAGACTCCGAAGTGTCCCTGTTTGCAGATGATGTGAAGTTGATGAGAAGAATTCAATCGGAAGAGGACCAGACAGAACTACAAAGGGATCTGAACAGGCTGCAGGACTGGTCCAGCAATTGGCTCCGGGAGTTCAACCCCACCAAGTGCAAAGTCATGAAGATTGGGGAAGGGCAGAGAAGACCGCAGACGGAGTCCAGTCTAGGGGGACAGAGACTACAAACCTCACTCAAGAAAAAAAATCTTGGGGTGAGTATAACACCAGGCACATCTCCTGAGGCGCACATCAACCAAATAACTACTGCAGCATACGGGCGCCTAGCAAACCTAAGAACAGCATTCCGACATCTTAATAAGGAATCGTTCAGGACCCTGTACACTGTGTACGTTAGGCCCATATTGGAGTATGCAGCACCAGTTTGGAACCCACACCTAGCCAAGCACGTAAAGAAGCTAGAGAAAGTGCAAAGGTTTGCAATACGACTAGTCCCGGAGCTAAGGGGTATGTCCTACGAGGAGAGGTTAAGGGACATTGAAGGACAGGATAGATAGGGGGTACATGATAACGACATGTAAAATACTGACAGGAATTGACAAGGTTGACAGAGACAGAATGTTCCAGAGATGGGACACAGCAACAAGGGGACACAGTTGGAAGTTGAAGACTCAGATGAATCACAGGGATGTTAGGAAGTATTTCTTCAGTCACAGAGTAGTCAGGAAGTGGAATAGTCTGGGAAGCGATGTAGTGGAGGCAGGGTCCATTCATAGCTTTAAGAAGAGGTATGATAAAGCTCATGGAGCGGGAAGAGTGACCCAGTAGCGGCCAGTGAAGAGGCGGGGCCAGTAGCTATGAATCGACCCCTGCAACCACAGCTAGGTGAGTACAACTAGTTGAGTACACACACGCACACACGCACGCACACACACACACACACACACACACACACACACACACACATACAACAGGCCTAGTGTCAAATCGACATGTGCCTAGGACAAAATGGTAACTAACTAACAAACACACACACACAATCATACGATCACTGCTCTACATAAAGTGTTTTCATGGAGAATAACGGAGACTCTCTCTGGTACACTCAAAACACCATAAAGACAACAAGAGCCTTGAGAAGATGCGAAACTTTACGAATTTCATATCATAAAACGCGTTTCCAGAAAGCTTCAGAGACCAGACGAGCTACTTCCTGGATGAGGCTCTTGAGATGAGGCTCTTGAGATGATTCTGGAGGCACAGGAGGAACCTCCAAACCAAGTGTAATTGTTTTGCTTCATAGAGAATATTCATACTCAATCCATTGCTAAATTTTCTATTCTCATCGCTTTTTCAGAGAATCTTTTAAAAATAGTTCAGAAATCGAGTTAGCGAGCGTCCTAAAGTTGGCTTAAGTAATCAACAACTTTGCCATAAACTATTTTTCATTAGACACAAATGAAGTCGTGTCTGAGTTACTTTATGACCATCTAAAGCTCTGGAACATTTGGAAGGAGGGACGCAGACCAATGTACCTTGGAAATAAATCTATTATCGTAAAGGATTCGATGTTTGCTGAATTCTAACCTTGATTTTTGGATACTGCCCGTGCTATTTGGATATTATCTCTGCTCTTGGGTCGTTATCCCTGGGTTTAAGAAATTATCCCAAGATAAATATTAGAGATTATCACAGCATCCATCCTTTCATTTTCTGAAACACCACTGGGGGGTTAGCATGGGCCACAATGTGACCACAAATGCAGGTTTTTACAGACGAATCACACACCAGCCTGGCTGTGGCGCCCATCATGACTCACAAAATTCTAAGAAACACGATTGCAAGCAAATCAATGAATGGATGAAGTTTAAACCCATAGCAGGTAAGTTCTAACTCACAGATACGCATTCTCGCTTAACTTGAGTATAGGATACGCTATTACTACCTACCCTGCGCATAGACTAGAGTATTAATTTGAAGCTGGAGTAGCTACTGAACCAGTTATGTTGTTTAGCTGAAGAGGATGGTTGTGGTTGTTCAGCTGAGGTACACAGCTGTGGTGGATGGTTGTTGTTGTTCAGCTGAGGTACACAGCTGTGGTGGATGGTTGTGGTTGTTCAGCTGAGTTACACAGCTGTGGTGGATGTTTCTGGTTGTTGAGTTGAGGTGGGTGATTGTGGGTGTTAGGGAAATCCGTTTCTCATTACTAAAGTCTCGCAGTCTGGTCTGTAATTGTAATGAAGAGGCCAGAGGGTGGGGGCAGTAATGAGGCCAGGGAAGTCATCACTTCTGAACGTGTAGTTGACTGTAACTTAATGTTAGGTTATCATTTCATTATTCGTTACTTACGCCTGCATGTAACGTAAACAATGTTAGCGAAACTTATTTCTAGAAAGGATAAAGTCGCTTGTGCAAAGTTCAAGTCATTTAATGGGGAATACAGAGAAGCTAGAAAGAGTGTTAGTAGTGTAGGAGATGATAGGCATCTCTCTATATATTACATCGCTGACTGCAGACAATGTGCAACACGCATTTTCAACAAAAGAGACATAGACACTATAGAAGGTATGCGTGACATTGAGAGGTAGTCAGTTTAAAATGGAAACTAAGTTTTCGACCAGTCAAGGAATTAGTACAGAACAAGCAAAGTGACAACACAACTACTTGTGCAGTTATATACGGCAAAATGACTTAGGCCTACGAGTGTTTAGAAGCCACCATGACGGCAGTAAGCAGCACCTCACGCAATTATATCATTTACCATTTCGTGGCAAATTGATTAATACCCAACCTGCTCTTCCCAACGACACCAGCTAACAATGTAATTGGTAAGAGCAGGACCTATCTAGCAATAGGTGACACCTACCCGCACCTGCCCCACAGCCCCGCCTGCAGGACCTACCTAGCAATAGGTGACACCTACCCGCACCTACACCACACAGCCCCGCCTGCAGGACCTACCTAGCAATAGGTGACACCTACCCGCACCTACACCACACAGCCCCGCCTGCAGGACCTACCTAGCAATAGGTGACACCTACCCGCACCTACACCACACAGCCCCGCCTGCAGGACCTACATTTTACACTCTTTACACCTGCTTCAGCATTTCTGTATTACGACTGAGGGATCACCAAGTGGCGGTAACGTTTCCTCGGTAAAAGTCCAGAACAAGACACATATGTATTTATCTATATACTGTCACTATCATCATACGTATTTTCCAGCTCATATCTCTAGGTTAGGATATTTCGCATTTGCAGAGTATCTTATCGAAAAAAAAATGGTATTATTTTGAACTTTAGCATAGCCTTGAGTTCATCAATATTTTAAATTATAATTTGAGCATAAATTAGTATATAAATTAATCGTCGCATAAAAAGAAGAGTATGTCATATTATAAGAAGAAATATATTTCATTTAGGCGAGACAGGATATATTCACAGCAAGGTATGTGTCTCTTAGTTTATATAAGATGAGACAAAGGTATTCTTGACGTGGGATGAACAGGTGACATTGCAGCCTTTGTACCCTTCGTCTAGTCTATAAGCAATTTATGCTACATACAGGTGTCCTTAAAACATACATCAATGCGGGCTGCAGTGATTGAAGTAATGGTGTAGTCTACTGTTTTTTTTTTTTTTTAAATTGCTTTGAAATGTGTCACTGTTTAGATTATTCGTACTCTGAATTTAAAAAAAAAAAAATCATACGACATGCCTTGTTTTGTCTGGTCATTGCTGGCTAGTGCTGAAAAAAAAGCGGTGCAAAGCAGTGCATTTGAGTACCCACATGTTGCCATTGCAGCCGCATATTGATATATATTAGCTGAAGGATCGTTTATTGTCAAACTGCTTTTGAAGGACCCACATTGGTCTCTGTTTTATGTCATTTTCATTGGCACAAATTATGTAAGAATTTATTACTTTAAGTTCCTTAAGACTAGGAATTACATAAGCTGTCCATCTGAGAGAAGAGCTTTCAGATTTAAAAAAAAAAAGTGTTATGCCATATATAAATTAGTGAAGCTGTGCCGCAACTCATGACGCAAAACACCAATAATCTAAAAAAAATGAAGACCGAAGCTTAGCTAATTAATCATCAACTTAACAATTCTCAATTCTCTCGTCTTTCCTTATATTCGAGCAACGAATTTTCTTATTTAGTTGTTCAGATGAATGTTTTGCCTCATTATACGTTCATACCATTTATAAAAATTCTCCAACGGGAATTTTTAGAAATGGGAAGGAGGCGGTAAAGCCCCTTTAACCCCTCTTTTGTTTACATACCAGGTCTAAGTTCAAGCTGACAAATTTTATTATCTCGTGTGTATATCCCATTGTGTATGATGTAGTATGACAGATAAACATACTTAGCTCTCGTTCATATATTGTGACTGCCATTTTAACCAGGTTAGCAGGACACTCTACAAGTGGTTAAATGTAATCTTGTGGAAAAAAATAATGTATACTCTTATCTTCCGTCTACTTACTGTGCCCTTCTTTTCCACATTAATCCCTGACTGCTTCGTTTCCTGATTACTTCTTTATTCCTCATCCTCTTCCTTTCTCCCTGCTCTTCAAAATTAAATTTTCTCTTTTTCCCACCATTCCTCTTTCATTTTCTCTGCCTTCCTATTTCCCTCTCTTCCTAGTCCATTCGCATTTCACTTTTCCTTCTCTTCTTACTTCTACCCAGCCGCTCTATCATCAATACTTCCTTCCTCCGTGCTCCCTGCCTCTTGCGACTCCCCATCTCCTCAACAACCACCTTCATGCATTATATAGGATTGCAGTCGTCTTTCGTTAAAATGTGGACACTTTTCTTGCCTTTCTTTTAAACTTTTTTAATCTATTTTTTATAAGCCAGAGCTGTTTCTCTTTTTCACTGCCTTAAAGAGAACTGCCAAAACTGCCTGGGTGTTTAAAAGTGTGGCAACATTGCCTGAATATTTAAAAAGCTACCAAAAGAGCCCCTGTCTTTATTAATAGAGGTGGTAACGCTGCTTGAGTGATGAAAAGAGCTGACATCACTTACTGGGTCTTTACGAAAGCTAGGAAAGTTGTCTATAATTTTAAGGCTGCCGGCAACACTAGAAAATTGCCTAGATCTTTAAAAGAGCTAGCACAGTGCTCGAATCTTGAAAGGGTCAAGCACCACCGCTCAAGGAACACATTGCCAGAGTATTTAAGAAAGATAATTTCGCTATCCGGATCTTTAAGAGAGCTGGCGAACTGTCAGGGTCTTTTAAGACTATTGCTAAATCTGCATGGAACTCAAACATAGTTGGCACCACAATCCAGGTTGTTATAATATATTGAAACACTGCCCATGTTTTTAAGAGACCTAATATTTTTAAAGAGAGCCTCCGGTGCTTCACAAGTCTTTACGAGAGCTGGCAACACTACCCACGTCTTGAAGAGTGCTGCAAAAATCTCCCATGTGTTTCAGAGAGCTGAGAGCGCTCTTGGGTCTTAAGAGAGCAGGCACACTTTAGTTGTTTAAGAGATTTGGTAACACTGTATGTTGAGGATAACTGGCAATAATCTCTTGGTCTTTAAGAGGGAGGGCACCACTACCCGAGTCTTTAAAACCACTAAAGGAGGAAGACTGGAATAAATATACAATAAATTTTTATTGAATGTATGTAAGAGGTAAATATTGAGATACTGATATTAAGAATTCAATCTGACTGAAAAGAAAAAATCGGGATTTTGTAGTGAGGCAACGCCTCATCCATATCCTCTCCCATAAATTTAACTGAACATCGTCCCAGCTGAACTTACTGAGTGAGTCTTCGAACTTTTGGTTTAGTTACAGAGGCGTTTTTCAAAATAATAAATATTCTGAAAATAATGAAGAAAATATCTAGAAAAATAATTTTAAAAAATTATATAAAAACTGTAGGCTTTTTGAATTGTTACCAATAGAATTGTATAATAAAGCATTAAAGACATCATATCTAAAAGAAAGAGAACAATATGAGCTGAAGCGGTTCAGATACGCTTCAAGAAACTAATAAAGCACTTTAACGTTTAGCTATACAACACGTATCAGTTGATGGTAGATAATACAGTGACGTACACGTCTCGGTGTATATAGAGCTTAGGCTTTTCTTATTATTTTTTATATTTTATATTATAAAAATATTTTAAAAGTGTAAAAAAAACAAAAAAAACAAAATATGATAACATTCTTCTACTGTACAAGAATGGTGTACAATCCCGACAAGATGAAAATTAGACACATGTGCAACATCTGTGTACCTTTATTGTAGACGTTTCGCCCTCCAGTGGCTTTATCAATACAAATTCTAGGACATAATTTGAAAACAGTAGAACTATATACAAAAGATGAGGTAATCAGTCCCTCGGTCTTGGAGTTGGTGTTAACAGCACCGTAGTCGTGGAGATTCTGGAGCACAGAACGAACGAAGGACTCTCAGGTTAGGACCCACTAGGGGCGAGCGGGAAGTGGGGACAGACGAAGAATAGTCGGTGAGAGGAATGGCTGCAGTCGAAGAAAAAGAGTCAGGACTAAACCCAACGGCTAAGCATTGTAAAGCCATTAGAACAGCAACACGAAGGCAGGAGAACACACTGAAGGCGGCAAGCTAGCTGGCTGCATCTTGCTTGGTAGGTGAATCAATCTTAATGGTGACTGGTCACTGTCAGGCGGCAGGAACACGAGAAGACTTGGAAGGATGGCTGCTGCACGATGATTGGTCGATAGAGATGTTGGTGGAGATGTAGAGGTTTACAAGGTGGTAAAACTTCGCATGTCGTCGGCAATGTATCCATTGGTGAGATTCTTAAATGAAGAATACTGCAGGAATTTGATCACAATCCTTGAAAACTTATATTCTGGTTTCTCATATGCTGTTTCAAGTGCATCCATAAATTTTTTAGGTGTCCAGATGGAGTTTGATGCAAAGGTGAACTTGATCTTCTCAGTTCGCATACGTTTGTAAACTTCAGGTAGAGGCAGATCCTTGACATCCCTGGATGCAGTGAAGAAGGTGACGTCAGTATATTCAACAAAATTTGGTTTCTGAACGGTAGAAGTTGAAGTATTTTTTGCACGTTTGGCAGGTGGTGATGGTGTGGAGCACAGGCAAGGAGGCTGGCGCTTATATAGGCGTCAGCTGATAGGGACGGGTAGCAGACGAGGGCATAGTCACTGGTAGGCGGGATTCCCCAGTGGAAGTAGGTCATACCCAAGGGATGGGTTAGTGGTAGTTGTAGTTGTAGTAGCCGTGAAGGTTATGTAGATGTCCTGTGAACCAAGTAGTGATAAACAAACGAGAGGACTGTATAAGGAGTAGTATAAAACCTCATCACAAAATGCACAGGTATACAAACAATAACACTGGTCTGCATGATTTTTTATTGACTCTATGGTATCTTTCTCGGTATATATATGGAAAATGGTGATTCACTGTGTTTTTTATTAATCTCTATCACATCAGATTGTCAAGTTATACGGAAACGTTACTTTTCTCTTTTCGTATAAGTAAATGAGAAAGTGGTATAGTATTACCAATTAAAATGCTTACCTTATATTGACTTAAATGTTAAATCGAATATTTTTTCTTTATTTTCAGATTATAAATATGTCTAGAGGCTGCATAAATTCACCAGACATATTTTGCTATGTCTGCGGGCAATTCACCTTCAGATTCCCGGAGCAACATTACTCCTTTATTGAAGCGCTGCTACTTTGCTTATTTTGGCTGCAAACTTGGAGACCAGGACAAAGCATTTGCACCACACAAAGCTTGCAAGAGTTGCATCAGTAAGCTCCAAATGTGGTCAGTTGGAAAACTTAAATGTATGCCCTTTGGAGTACCAATGGTATGGCGGGAGCAGATGAACCACCATGATGACTGCTACTTTTGTATGACTAAAGTAGCTGGATTCAACAAGAAGACTAAAGATTGCATAATATACCCAAATATACCTTCAGCAATAAGACTGTTCCACACTCTGAAGATATTCCTGTACCTGTGCCACCTGAGACATGGCAAATTTCATCAGTCTGATACCAGTGATTCTAAGGAGATGGAAGTAGATTATGAATCACCAACAAATGACGATCCCAAACCCTTCAACCAAGTTGAGCTCAATGACTTGGTGAGAGACCTTAACCTTCCAAAAGAAAGTGCACAGTTTCTTGGCTCTTGACTGAAGGAACACAGGCTTCTAGCTCCTGGAACAACATTCGCTTGGTACCGTCATAGTGAAGTGGAATTCACTCAGTTCTTTGGCAAAGAGGAATCTTTAATTTTCTGTTCAAATATTTCTGGCCTTATTGAACACATGGGGATGTCATACAAAGCAGATGAATGGAGACTCTTCATTGATTCTTCTAAAAGAAGTTTAAAGGCTGTACTTCTCTACAATAGCAACACCGCTGCACCTGTGCCAATTGGCTATAGTGTCCAAATGTCAGAAACTTACGCAAATATGAATACACTAATATCTGAAATTAAGTTCCAGAATCACAATTTTCTCATTTGTGGTGATTTAAAAGTTATTGCTCTCCTACTAAGTCTTCAAGGTGGATACACCAAGTATCCCTGTTTTCTGTGTCTTTGGGATAGTAGGGCAGACAGCCAGCACTATGAACAAAAAGACTGGCCACCAAGAACCAGCTTCTTACCCGGAAGTCACAACGTGAAAACTGTGCCAGTAGTTGACCCCAAGAAAATTCTGCTGCCACCACTCCACATCAAATTAGGGCTTATGAAAAATTTTGTGAAGGCCTTGAACAAGAATAGAACTGTTTTCAAGTACCTGGAGTCAAAGTTTCCTCGAATAAGTGAAGGCAAGCTAAAGGCAGGAATCTTTGTTGGCCCTCAGATTCGGAAATTGATGAAGGACAAGCATTTTGATGAAGCATTAGCAGGTGTCGAGGTGAATGCCTGGTTTTCATTCAAGCAGATTGTCCACAACTTCCTGAGAAACAGGCGCTCCCCCGAATATGAAAAAATGAACCAAGACCTGATTTCAAGTTTCCAACAACTTGGGTCTAGAATGAGTGTGAAGATGCACTTTTTGCACTCACATCTTGACTATTTTCCCAACAATTGTGGGGACTACAGTGAGGAACAAGGAGAGTGGTGGTTCCATCAGGATATTTGCACCATGGAAACTCGATACCAGGACAAATGGAATGTCAGCATGATGGCGGATTACTGCTGATCATTGAAACGTAATGGTCTCGATGCACAGCACAAGCGAAAATCAAAGTGGTCCTCCTTCCTTTGATTCAATATGTTGGAGCATATTTTTTTTAATAAAATCATTTGATTTGATTAATGTAGATTTGGAATTCATATGTTCTTAAAACTAACAGAATGGGCTTTTCCATGATTACTTGACTAATTTTAATAAATTAGCAATTTATTAAAAATTCACATTTTGTATTATCATTAGTTTGTATTTTATTCAAAATCCTTACGTGATAGAGCAAAATGGTTTAGATATTTACAATCAGCAGCCCAAGAATATGTATGATCGCAACCATGAATAAAAATTAAAAATATTCGGTTATACCACAGATAGCCAATCCATCACTTATAGTCATGCAATGCGCCTAAAGTGGTGCATTGCATGATTACAAGTGATGCATTATAACAAATTATAATAAAAAAGCAAGTGTTCTCATACAAAAAAGTATTACCCAAATAACTGATATGTAGAAAAATTATATAACAGAAATTCAAGTAACTTAAAGTTAGAAATGTGTTTTATTGAGAAGCAATCATCTTTAGTGATTATATTAACTTGTGCACATTTTTTAGCGAATATCATCTTTCACATTAATCTGTTTTCAGTTAGAAAATATTCAGTAAGACTAGGAACATATTACAGTGAACACCCACACCGTGTTTATGAGTAGCTATATATTCACTACACACACGAGTTGTGCTCTGTCCTTATCAGGGATATTGCACAAAGAAGGACTTTTTCACAGGAGTCGTTCCATAAGTGTTCACGTTTGATACTTGTTGATCTTGAAGCGCCAGGCACCAGCAGTGGCTTCAGTGCGTAGCAAGTTTTTACCAACAGTTTACAACTGACACTCGTGTGGTCGAGTTGTGCTTCACTCTTTGTCAACAACTGAAGTTTGGTACTTTGTTTCTTACAGTCAGTTACCCATCACATTGAAAAAGAAAATGAGCCTAAGAAAAGCAGAAAGTGATAGTAAGCGTCAATTTAATTTATAGGGGGAAAATGAGTTCTTATTTATTGCGGGTCCGTCAGGAAAGCCATTGTGCGATGTTTGTTTGTATCACAGTTATGGGGAAGAGTTTGTGATTAAGGAAAACAATGAGACAAAAAGAAGACAAAAGTTTCGAGGTGAAGGAAGAATCCTACGAAATTGCCTTTGCATTGGCTAAAAAACAGAAGCCTTTCTGTGACGGGGCAGAAATTGTTAAACCTTGTGTCCAAATATTTGCAAGATGTTTTGGTGATAAAAATATTGAAAGAAAAGTAGACAAAATCGCTCTGTCAAAGCAAACAGTTACAAGACGCATCCATGAACTTTCCCATGATGTATCTGAACAAATGTTGTACTTTCTTTTCTTTAGTTTTGGACGAATCTGCTGACAAATGTGATGTAGCACAGTTAATCATTTTTATAAGAGGAATTTATGATAATTTTAACATCTTTGAAGAACTTATTGGTCTCGAGTCACTTCATGGACAACCAAGAGGATCAGACATTTGACAAAGTAAAGCCATGGCTAGAAAATCTGTAACTAGATTCTAGTAAATTCATAAGTGTTTGTATTGAGGGAGCACCGTCAATGATAGGTAAAGCAGCTGGGGCGGCGCCTTTGCTTGAAATATCTTCAGGTCGTCCTGTATTATACACCAAGAGTCACTGTGAGAAAAAAAAATACATTTGCAGCATGTTATGCTACCACTTGTGAAATGAATGAATAAAATTATAGCAAGAGGATTAAACATAAGAGAATTCAGAGAATATTGTGAATTGTTAGATTTGGAATATGGTGATCTCATTATTCATTGTGAGGTGCGCTGACTTTCTTGTGGACAGCTGCTCAGTAGATTTTGGAAACTGAAAAAATAGTATTCATAATTTTCTAGAAGAGAAGACTCAGCTGTTATATGATAACAAATGGCCATTTGATTTAGTATTTTTAGTTGATGTTACCAGACTCTCAATGATCTAAATTTGAAACTGCTGAAGATAATGACAATTTTACAGAATAGTATATTGAAATAAATCAGATTATTGTAAGAGTAATTTGAAATTCGTTTTAGTGATTTTGCTACAGAAAACTGCATACTCGCATTCGTAAGCCTATTTTCACTTAGTGAACAATAAATCCTTAAGGTGCCTAGTAACATACAAATGGAACTTATTGATTTGAAAACTAATTCATTATTGAAAATGAAATTAGATGACTTCCCTCTGTCCCAAATCCTTCTGACATATTTATTTTTTTGGCGATCATTACCCTTTGAACATTTTTCTGAACTAATACAATTTGCCTAGAGTTATATCTGTCGTTTTAGAACATTGTACAGGTGTGAACAAGCATTTTCATCCATGGAAATAATTAAAAACAAACTGAGGTCGCGATTGACGTTCAAATTTGAAGAATTCTCTGTTGCTCTCAGTAACTAATTTAACTGCAGACATTACAAGCTGGGAGAAATCAAAGCAGACTCAAAATTCTCGTTGGAGTACGTAACGTTTATCTTGTCTTTATATTAAATCATTGTATGTTAAAATGCTGAATATTGCCCATATCAAGATATTTTTAAAGAAATGAATGAGGGTAGAAGTGTGGTATGGCGTATCTGAATTATAGCATGATAAAATTGACACATGGAATGTATAATAAGTTTGGCCACCCCTCACTTATGCAGTCAATAATGAATAATTTGCCAAAAAAAATATGTAGAGGATACTATGATCTACTTAAAAAATGAAGTCATACAGACAACATCAATGAATGAGCAGAACATATAACTGGGGCTCCAGGCTGCTACTGTGAGTAGTGAGCTCCAGCAGGATAGTGACAATGATTCATTGTAAGCCTCAGCGGGACTGCCGCCCGCGACCTCACCCTATCCGCCAGTGATAAAACTCTTCAGACAAATAATCTCAATTATTACTGTGCTGGAGACGGCCAAGTGTGATACTCCTGCAAGCACAGAGATTGTTGGCAGTGGTGGGAGGGACAGTACTGCTCTCACTCGAGGGATAGTCACTCTTGTATTGCTCTCACTCGAGGGATAGTGACTGTTGTATTGCTCTCACTCGAGGGATAGTGACTCTTGTATTGCTCTCACTCGAGGGATAGTGACTCTTGTATTGCTCTCACTCGAGGGATAGTGACTCTTGTATTGCTCTCACTGGAGGGATAGGGACTCTTGTATTGCTCTCACTGGGGGGATAGTGACTCTTGTATTGCTCTCACTGGAGGGATAGTGACTTGTATTGCTCTCACTGGGGGGATAGTGACTCTTGTATTGCTCTCACTGGAGGGATAGTGACTCTTGTATTGCTCTCACTGGAGGGATAGTGACTCTTGTATTGTTCTCACTGGAGGGATAGTGACTCTTGTATTGCTTTTACTGCAGTGAAAATGACTTGTATTGCTCTCACAGAAGGAATAGTGACTAGTACTGCTCTCAGTGGAGTGATAGTGACTCTTGTATTGCTCTCTGGAGGGATAGTGACTTGTATTTCTCTCACTGGAGGGATAGTGACTTTTGTATTGCTCTTACTGGAGGGATAGTGATTTGTATTGCTCTCACTGGAGTGATAGTGACTCTTGTACTGCTCTCACTGGAGGGATAGTGATTTGTATTGCTCTCACTGGAGTCATAGTGACTCTTGTATTGGAGGGATAGTGATTTGTATTGCTCTCACTGGAGTCATAGTGACTCTTGTATTGGAGGGATAGTGATTTGTATTGCTCTCAATGGAATGATAGTGACTCTTGTACTGCTCTCACTGGAGGGATAGTGATTTGTATTGCTTCTCACTGGAGTCATAGTGACTCTTGTATTGGAGGGATAGTGATTTGTATTGCTCTCACTGGAGTCATAGTGACTCTTGTATTGGAGGGATAGTGATTTGTATTGCTCTCAATGGAATGATAGTGACTCTTGTACTGCTCTCACTGGAGGGATAGTGATTTGTATTGCTCTCACTGGAGTCATAGTGACTCTTGTATTGCTCTCACTGGAGGGATAGTGACTCTTGTATTGCTCTCACTGGGGGATAGTGACTCTTGTATTGCTCTCACTGGGAGAATAGTGACTTGTATTGCTCTCACTGGAGGGATAGTGGAGGGATCAAGTACCATTATTCTTGCAATATCTAAATTCAAAGCATTCTTCTAGTGAATTTCCTCCTCTAGTAAAACAACGTATACCTATGCAGAATAAAATTATATTTGCTTTCCAGATTAACATCTAAAGTTTAAAGTATGTTCAAATTATTTGTATTCATTTTAAAATTGAATTTGTATGGCAAAATCTTTTCTTAAATAGTTTAAAAATAATTTTTTTTTTTCGTTTAACAGGTGCATAAATTATTACATCCTCGAGAACGAAAAATTACTGTTAACAGAACAGTTCTTTATTTTCATAAACAAGAGTAGATTTTCTTTAAACAATAAGCCAATAACGCTGTTGCAAGAATTTTATCCCCATGTGAAAGTTAGTTACGTTTAAGCTTAAATATAGTACTCTCCAAAGTCTCTTTAAGTTTAAAGTTGTTATACCTCTTATATTCTAGAAATATAATCGTTACAGCTGTATTGCTATGTATATTTGCTATTATTCTAGATATATTTGCTGTTATTCTAAAGATATTATTCAACGTCCCCCACAGGGGGTGTTGAATAATAGCTCTAGGCTTTTCATGATGCAATCAACACATCATCAGGAGCTTGCAGTGTTGCAGAAATGAGTAAGAGATCTAAGCAGATTCATTCCGAGGGACACTTGCTAAGACTGAGGATAGGAGAGGAGGGTGGAACATTCAGTGCCCCAGGCACACGAGTGCCTAGTGCCAGAAAGATTGAGTATTATAGGAATAGACGATAGTCAGCCCAAAAGCAAAGGTAATGGAGAGGTTACCTAGCAAAATTAACATTGGTATCTGTGAATTATTATTATTTGAGTAAATTACCTGCAGGAGGTTTACAGGGTATTACCTGAATTATTACCTGCAAGTAATGTGGGTGAGATAAGTGGGACTTAAGTCACTGTAGGTCGCAGGACTGTTACTCCCTCGATGCCCACTTCCTACCACTCTCAGGTGTCTCACAGGACACCTGACGCCTCAAAACTCAGAGCCCAAATTAGCAAAAAAATAGAAGAGAGTAATACTACTGGAGCACTGAAGCTTATATCCAGTGAGGATACCATCGCTCCTAAGGACGTCAGTACAGCACAAGCCCTGAAGGACAAATATCCACCCAGGGCTCCCAGTACCAATATTGATCTCCCTGACATTGCAGCAGGTGAAGAACATTTAACCTCACAGTACGCTGATGTGTATAAAGCTGCTATGTCATTTCCACAGGGCTCAGCAGGAGGTTTCACCGGTTTAAGGCCACAACACTTAAAACAAATGCTCAATCCAGCACTTGGTGAGGTTTCAGAGAGGTTGCTTTCTAGACTCACTAAATTTTCCAATGTGTGCCTGGCTGGCCGTGTCCCAGAGGCTATTAGACCCCCTTTTCTTTGGGGCCTCATTGTGTGCCCTCCAGAAGAAGGATGGAAGAATAGGGCCCTTTGCAGTGGGCAACACCCTTCGGCGCCTAGTCGCCAACGCTGCAGTAAGAATGGTGAGTCAAGATGCTGCCTCAATGTTGAAACCAACTCAGCTCAGTTTTGGTGTTCAACAAGGCTATGAAGCAGCTGCCCATGCAGCACGAGTATACATCAACAATATGTCCGATGAAAAAGCCTTGATCAAATTGGACTTTGCTAAAGCTTTCAACTCAGTCAGAAGGGATGCTGCTCTCCAAGCAGTTTCTAGACACTTTCCTTCCCTCTATCCCTTCATAGAATCGTGTTATAGTGTGACTTCTAAACTATTGTTTGGGGACCATGAAATTGACTCGTGTGAGGGTGTGCAACAGGGATACCATCTCGACCTGTCTTCAAGGTAGTCACAGAAGCGCTCTCCAGTGAGCTCAATATCTGGTTCTTGGATGATGGTACCCTATTTGGCACGACATAATCTCCTAGAGGACATTAGGAAAATTAAAGACGTGGGAGAGAGCCTGGGCCTATCTTTAAACTCCACCAAAAATGAAATGGTTTCTACCAATCGACAGATGATCCAGAATATTAGTGCTGTTTTACCAGGAGCAAGAGCCATTGATCCAGCCAACAGCACTCTCCTTGGTGTTCCTCTTGGGCCCAATGCCATCGATCTGGTCCTAGAAAAAAAAATCTCAAACCTCAGGACGATGGCAGGCAGGATGAAAGACACTGATACACTCACTACCTACTCACCAGGTGCCTATCAATCCCAAAACTTACTTACTTCCTGAGATGCTCTCCAGCCTTCAGCAGACAGTGCATTGAATCTTACCCTCGAAGATGGACAGTGGTTGCAAGCCTCACTTCCAGTCAGGCTTGGGGGGCTGGGAGTACGCAAATCCTCCTAGATTGCCCTACCAGCTTTCCTCTCCTCTTCCATAGCATCAAATGAGTTAATAAAACAAATTCTTCCGGACAACCTCAGTGACTCAGTAGGAATACAGGACCCTAGCTACACCAGTGCCTTCACTGAATGGGAGACTCTTGCTGCTCCAGCACCAAAACCTAGTGCAGCACTGGCCTACAAACAGTCAAGTTGGGATGGCCCCATCGCTGAAAAGGTACATGCCAACATGCTTAGGACTGTAACATCAGACAGGGAGACAGCCAGTCTCCAAGGTGTGAGTGCACCTCACTCTTCACTCTGCTGCACTAATTCACACGGAATATACGTGAATTTGCGACGATGCGCAAGCCGACCAATATGGTCTACATGGTCTTAACTGTTCCAAAACCAAGGGTTGGCATGCAAGACACAATGAAGTCAACGACATCATAAAGAGAACCCTTGCTACAGCTGGATGCCCAGCCGAGAGAGAGCCATGATCACTAGCAGCCAACAATACTCACAAACAGCAAACCGCCCTGATGGGATCACCATCTCTCCTTGGAAGAATGGCAAGCTCTTAGCATGGGACTATGCCTGTGTGTCGATGCTGGGTGACACCTACATCCATCACAGTGTCGGGCGACATTGAGGAGCTGCTGATCACAGGGAGGAGTACAAGATCAGCAAGTACAGGGACATAAGCCAACAGTATCAATTTGTCCCAGTGGGATCAGAGACCTTGGGATCATGGGGAAAAAATGCCACACATTCCCTTAAAGAACTGGGTTCCAGACTCATCGACACCACCAGGGACCCAAGGGCAGCCATTTTCATGTTCCAGCGCCTCAGCGTGGCCATCCAGAATGGAAATGCATGCTGCATACTGGGCTCACGTCCAGCTTCGAAGGAGCTGGAGGAGATTCAAAATCTTTGATATATTGTACCAATGTATTCAGGTTTGTGTTTTCTGTCAATGTATTCTGTTTATTAATAAAGTTGATATATAATATAAAATATAGGGGATGGAAATAGAAGAAAATATTCAAACAGCTCCGGGGAGAACCTTGAGTTTTCCCCGAGGTACGTTTATTGTCTTCTCTGAGGATGAGGGTCCCCAGTAAAGTTCTAGAGGTGGTACCTCCCTACATATATATATATATATATATATATATATATATATATATATATATATATATATATATTATTGTACACACAAAACAAGTGGTATTGATCAATAACAACACTGCACTAGCCAAGGGGTCGAACCCATGCTGCTTTGGCCCACCTCATGGTGAGCGAAAACGCATGACGATTTAGACCACTAGACCACACACAGCCAAGCTAGATGTTGTACCCGCGCAAACAGGGAGTTTCAGATGTGGTGTTTCACAGTGGAAGATTTGAATTAATTTTGGGCTGTATATGTCATAATTTACAAATTGTTTGAAGAATTTGCAATATTAGTTTCCTTGTGATAATTTGTGAATTAATCTTTCGATCCAATTCATATGTTCATTGCTCATATTTAAATGCATTACAAATATGTTGTACACTATTCACTACTTGTGTCACAAGCTTCGAGGATCAGGGAGGCTGGGTAACACAATACCAAGGTATCTTTCTCGTATCCCACAGCGACCAAAATATATGTGATAATTTGTATATATTTGACAAAGCTTTACACAGAATGAGACGTCATCACAATTAAAGCTTGGTATGTACTTGGAGGGAGAGGCAGTGAAAGGGAAAGGGGTGAAATGTGTGATAGAGAAAAGGGGTAGCATTGGAAAACAAAAGAAAACTATTCCACTTTATTCCTCATATTATTTGTTAAGAAGCCTTATCATACCATAAAACAGTGATTGAGGAGTAAAGACTGTCCAGAAAGCATATGACATTTATAGAGTTCAGGGAGAAGGAATAACAAAACTGTGATCACATTAATTATCTCAAGTCAACAGATTTCTCTGGGGATTGCCAAGGAAACTCTGTCACAAGATTACACTGAGTCTACATGATATATGTTCAAATCTTATTAATAAGAAAAATATTTACTTCACCAACATCTGCCTGAATAAATCATGAACGCGATCTCCGAATGCCCAAGTTAAAATGCTGATAATGACTCTTAGATAAGCGAAGTTAATATCTCACCTAGATGAATACAAAAAGATAGCTAAACTATCTTGTGTTTCACGTACACACAACGAAGCGTCCCTAATTACATGCGCTCAGTTACCCACTTTGGTTTATCGTTTTGCATAAATAAAATATAATAGTATGGATCCTAGCCTCCTTTTTCCCCTCCCCACTCCTCTCTCTCCTCTCTCTCTCTCTCTCTCTCTCTCTCTCTCTCTCTCACTTACCGCAAGTTCAATCCAAGGAGTAAATGATCTCTTATGAAGTGATGTTCTGGAGAAGGGTACAGTCAGAGTGTATTTGTTGCTTGCTGTCCGTCTTGTTCGTTAGGTCACTTATGTTGGCCTTATACATAACAGTAAGGCCACCCACATCCCTCCTGTGTTAAAAGCTCTACTGACATGACAGATCAGTCCAAGCTGGGTTCGGGCAATAGTCGTCTTGCTCTGTTTTCTATCCTGTCAAGAAATAGCAGGTGAGACAGGGGCAGTCAGTCCAAGAAAGTTGTGCATACTCAAATTGTGAGCATACTTGTGTCTAGTACTGAACCTTGCTGGAAGCTCCTGGCTGCTTTGTTTGCATGATTTACTATATGGTTCTTCATAGTCTGTAGTCAAATTTCACCCCAAGGATATCATCTTCGTCACCAGGTACCAACACATTGTGCCTAGAGACCATCATCATTTGTGTTTTATCAGGAGCAAATGCGACATGCCATCGTTCCCCAGGCTGATATAGCTGTAAGTTGGTGATTGGTGTACATTAGAGCAGCTGGCATTTCCTCTCATGGATAAATAAATGTCAAAGTACAGTTGTCTGCTTATGCATGGGATTCTGGGATAAAATGAAGGTCATTGAGTAGACATTCCCTAACAATGGCCCAAACACACTTCCCTGTGGAACTCTTGCTGGAACTACGCATAGAGATCAACCTTGAAAGTAATCACTGAGGTGGCATAGGGCAGCGCCGGCGAGTCCTAGTGCTTGCAGTTTTGCCAGGAGTCATTGGTGCCATACTTGGTCGAAAGCACCAGCAATGTCCTTTGCTGATTCACAGCTGACTTTGGATTCGTCTAGTGACTGGTGCCACTTAATGGAGAGGTTTAACAGCAGATCAGCAGTAGAGTGACCTTTTCTAAAGCCATATTAATGGTCACAAAGAAATGAGTGGTGGTCGAAAAACGCTGTCATCTGCTCTGAGATTGTCTCGAGAAACTTACTAGTGATTGACAGGTGTGACACTGGTCTGTAGTTACTGATATCCGCTTAGGTTTTCTTTTTGTGAACAAGGACTACATTTGCCTCTTTCCACATAGGCCATTTACACTGTGCTAGGCAGTACTAATATATAGTAGCTGGTCTGCACATCTTCTCTGTAGTTTTGGGCTCAACTTGTCCGGGTCCACAGCCTTTTCTTTTTCCAGGATTTAAGAAGAAAATACACATCCTTTTGCCTTTGTGTCACTGCTGACAGCTCTTACATTTTGGCACCAAAGATGTCAGCACTCTCCTGACTGCTAGCAGAGATGGTATCATCCTGCCGATTTAAAAGTGGAATAATTTCATCAGGTGAATAACCTTTTCGGTCCTTGACCATTGACCACTAGGTTTTTGAGTCCACTCTATCTGACGCCATGTTTCTTTATGTGTCATCCTCCCATCTAGAGATGGACCAATTTCTGACTTCTTCCATTTGCCACAGGCTTACCTATGCAGATTTCTTTTATAGATAGTGGAATGCCTCTTATACCTTCTCCATGCCTTGTACTTAGCAGTAGCAGCCTCTTAACAACGAAAGCCTGGCCAAGGCGGATCTGTAGGCTTCGTCACATGCTGCCGGTGATGGATGTGTTCTTGTTGGAGAATAAGGATGTGTTTAGTAAAGACATTCACTTGGTTGTCGACTTCACCTTGGAGAAGAGCATTCCAATCGGAGGTGGTGAGCTCAGAGCAAAGGGCCGACCAGTTTCCTCTTTCCCAGAGCCAGGCTGTGCATGTTGACTCGCCTCGTTGTCTTTAATGTAGTAAAGACAGCCTTGTGGTCAGATGATCCAACATAGCCAAGGGATTGCCAAGTGACTATAACTTCAGATATGTCACTCACTACTGCTTCGAGGGAGGAGCCAGAGATATGAGTAGGGAAATAAACAAAGTTTCTCATGTCTAACACTGCAAGAAGGTCATCAAAATCCCTATATATAACAAGCTGTACAGGACACAAACATTTATAATGTGTTGACATTTTTGCTGAAGCAGAAGGGAGTTCATATTTTCCATCAGGAAGTTGATAGGGTCTGCAAGTTGCCACTGAGCTCCGTGCATTGCACATGCTAGTACACTGGTACTGGTGTTTAAACATAGGTTGAAGAACATGATTTCCAGGTGATCATTAATGGCTGCATCAATGATCTGGGCTTGAACACACTTAGAAAAGCATTCGGCAGCGCCTTCTCCTCCTTGCCTATATCTTCTCATCCATGAGGTGCAGCCAACAATTCTAGTAAAATTTTCTGAAGTCCTGTCTTCCTGAAATGTTTCAACAACAGCGATCATGTCGGGGTTGCGTTCAGTGTTCACGAAACTGAGCGTGAGTTCACCTGGAATGGTAATGAAGCCTCTAATGTTGACCAACAGGATGCTGATATACTGGCTCCTCATGAATGTGTTCAACTTGAGTTGATGGGTGTCCAAGGTGCTTGCCCTTGAGACAGTAGGACATCGGGGCAACAGCTGGAACGTAGGTCTAGTATTGTATAGTGCACACAACCACCTGCTGAGCTGAGGTAGGAGTAGGTGTAAGTGTGCTCACCAGTTCTAAAATCCTGCTGACATGTTCCGAATTGATGATCCTGTCTGTCAAGTTCGTTTTTCTTACGACAGTGGTCCTCCTATGTTCCCTAAAAAGCAGCAATTGCACGTAGTACCTCGCAGGCAGTTGTTAGTTGTGTGTCCACTCCGGTGTACACCACAAACCTTCCTCCAGCGTCCCGGTATGTAGGCGATGGTCCTTTGGGAAACGTACTTCCTTGGACATCCTCCTCTTTTCTGCAATTTTGCAAGCTCCTGATGTGTTGATTGCAACACGAAAGGCCTAGAGCAATCATTCTTTTCCTCCCGTGGTTATTTTGCATCCTCTATCGCTTGGTTTGCAATATTTGCATAATATATGTATATGTATATATACATATTATATATATATATATATATATATATATATATATATATATATATATATATATATATATATATATATATATATATGTATATATTTATACATATATATATATGTGTGTGTATGTGTGTGTGTGTGTATGTGTGTGCATCTGTGGGTGTGGGTGTGAACTTACCTATTTGTGGTTGCAGGGGTCGAGTCACAGCTTCTGGTCCCACCTCTTCGATGGTCTCCACTAGGTCCACTCTCTTCCTGGTCCATGAGCTTTATCAAATCTCTTCTTAAAGCTATGTATGAATCCTGCCTCCAATACATCTCTGTTCTGATTATACCACTTCCTGACCACTCTATGGCTGAATAAAAACATCCTAACATCCCTGTGACTCATCTGAGTCTTCACCTTTCAGTTAAGACCCTTGCTGCTTTGTCCCATCTCTGAAACATTCTGTCCCTATCCACCTTGTCAATTCCTCTCAGTATTTTCTATGTTGTTATCATATCACCCTTATCTCTCCTGTTATCGAGTGTAGTAGGACATATCCCTTAACTCCGGCACTAGTCTTGTTGCAAACCTTTGCACTTTCTCAAATATTTTGGCGTGCTTCACCAGGTGTGGGTTCCATATTTGTGCTGCATACTCCAACATGGGCCTGACGTACATGGTGTACATAGTCTTGAAGGATTTCTTGCTAAGGTGCTGAAGCGCTATTCTTAGGTTTTCCAGGCGCCCATATACTGCAGTAGTTATTTGGCTGATGTGCGGCTCAGGAGATGTACTTGGTATTATACTCACTACAAGATCCTTTTCCTTAAGTGAGGTGTGCAGTTTTTGCCCCCCCCCCCATCCCTAGCCTGTACTTTGTCTGCAGTTTTCTTTGACCTCACCAAGTCTTCATGACTTTGCAATTGGTGGGGTTAAACTTCAGGTGCTACTTGATTCTCCACATTAGCTTCAATCTTCTGTAAACAGGAATAACTCTGAATCTATCCCTTGCGTCATGTTAGTCACATATACCAGTAATAGCACGTGAGTGTATGTGTACTCACCTATTTGTTCTCACCTATTTGTGGTTGCAGGGGTCGAGACTCAGCTCCTGGCCCCACCGCTTCACTGATCGCTACTAGGTCCTCTCTCTCCCTGCTCCATGAGCTTCATCATACCTCGCCTTAAAGCTATGTATGGTTCCTGCCTCCACTACGTCACTTTCCAGACTATTCCACTTCCTGACAACTCTATGACTGAAGAAATACTTCCTAACATCCCTTTGACTCATCGGAGTCTTCAACTTCCAATTGTGACCCCTTGTTTCTGTGTCCCCTCTCTGGAACATCCTGTCTCTGTCCACCTTATCTATTCCTTGCAATATTTTGTATGTCGTTATCATGTCTCTCCTAACCCTCCTGTCCTCCAGTGTCGTCAGGCCTATTTCCTTTAACCTTTCTTCGTAGGACATTCCCCTTAGCTCTGGAACTAGCCTTGTTGCAAACCTTTGCACTTTTTCTAATTTCTTTACGTGCTTGACCAGGTGTAGGTTCCAAACTGGTGCTGCATACTCCAGTATGGGCCTGACGTACACGGTATACAGTGCCTTGAACGATTCCTTACTGAGGTATCGGAACGCTATTCTCAGGTTTGCCAGGCGCCTATATGCTGCAGCTGTTATCTGGTTGATGTGTGCTTTCGGAGACGTGATCGGTATTATACTCACCCCAAGATCTTTCTCCTTGAGTGAGGTTTGCAGTCTCTGGCCACCTAGCCTATACTCTGTCTGTGGTCTTCTTTGCCCTTCCCGATCTTCATGACTTTGCATTTGGCTGGGTTAAATACGAGTAGCCAGTTGCTGGACCACGTGTCCATCCTGTCCAGGTCTCTTTGGAATCCTGCCTGATCTTCATTTGATTTAATTCTTCTCATTAACTTTGCATCATCTGCGAACAGAGACACTTCTGAGTCTATCCATTCAGTCATGCTTTTCACATATACCAAAAACAGCACTGGTCCTCGTACCATGACTCGTTGTTGCCTCCCTGTCAGGTATTCTCTAATCCATTGCAGTGCCCTTCCTGTTATACGTGCGTGATCCTCTAGCTTCTGCAAGAAATCTCTTGTGAGGAACTGTGTCGAAGACCTTCTCGCAGTCCACGAAAATGCAGTCGACCCACCCCTCTCTCTCGTGTCTTCTGTTACCTTGTCATAAAACTCCAGAAGGTTTGTGACACAGGATTTGCCTTCCATAAATCCGTGCTGTTTGTCGTTCATAAACTTGTTCCGTTCCAGGTGCTCTACCACTCTCCTCCTGATAATCTACTCCATAACTTTGCATACTATACACGTCAGTGACACTAGTCAATAGTTTAGTGCCTCGTTTCTGTCTCATTTCTTAAAAATGGGGACTACATTTGCCGTCTTCCATACCTCAGGTAGTTGACCAGTTTCAAGGGATGTGTTGAAAATTGTGGTTAATGACACACACAGCGTCTCTGCTCCCTCTCTAAGGACCCATGAAGAGACGTTGTCCAGTCACACCGCCTTTGAGGTATCAAGGTCACTTAGCAGCTTCTTCACCTCCTGCTCAGTTGTGTGTATTTCATCCAACACTTGTTGGTGTCCCCCTTTGTTCTGTCTTCCCAGAGTTCTTCCTGTCTCCACTGAAAATACTTTCTTAAATCTCGTGTTGAGCTCCACACATACCTCTTGATCGTTTCTTGTGAGCTCTTCACCTTCTTTCCTCAGTCTGATTACCTGGTCTTTGACTGTTGTCTTCTTCCTAACCCAGGTTATCCCCGTTTCTGCATAACAAGTTGTCTGTTAGTCTCCGCATATAGCTTAGCTCCTTCATTGTCTGTAGTCCCCTCATTTGTTCCAGATGTGCTCCTCGTCTTGCCCCGGGCTCCACGTGGGTCTGATAGGGCCTTCGCATACAATATAGCTCCTTTGTTTCCCACAGTCCCCTCGTCTGTGACTGATATAGTTCCTGATGTCATGCCTGTGCTGTCCTTTGGTTCTTTAGGCTGTTTCAGATTTTTTAGTTCCTCTTCTAAGCACTGTATTTTAGCTTCGGCTGCTTTGGCTTGTAGCTCCCAATTCCTGTTTTCTGCAGCTATCCTCTCCTCCATTTTCTTACCAAGCTCTTCTAGCTTCCTTCCCCATTCTTCCTCCCTTTTTGTGATCTCTGCTTCCCAATCTTCCCTTCCAGGTATGTCCACTAGTTTTTGTGTGTGTGTGTTTGTGTGTGTGTGTGTGTGTGTGTGTATGTGTGTGTGTTTGTGAGTGTATGCTTGTAATTAATGTTTACAGAAGCCCATGTTACAGGGGAAGGTGAAGGCTCAATCTTCATTCTACTTTACCCGTGATATCCTGAACATGCTTCACAAAACGTGATACAACTGTGGCTAATACGGAGCCAACACAGGGGTAAGAAGAAATATAGGAAGATGAGAAGGAGGAGGTGGAAGAGGAATACTAAGTAGAAAAAGGAGAATACTAGAAAGATGGGGAAAAATAGGAAAATGTATAGGAAGAATAGTAAGATGAAGAGGAGGAGAAAGAGTAAATGGAGTGGCAGGAGAATTGCACATGAGAACATGTCTAGCCTGGCTAGTCAATATTGCTGCTTCAAGTGACTGATTAATCCTGTGCGAGATGCTGACTGTTGTCATCAGCAATATTCCTCGTCACTCTACACTGTTCTTAACGCCTCTCTGAACTCCTCTCATCTGCACTCCTCACTTCCCATTCTACAATAACGTAATAAATCAATCCCTGTTCTTATATTAAAAAGTGTCTGCCAACAATCCTGTCTTTAATTAGAAGTTATTAAGAATTCTGGAATGTTCAATTAAGATAATGAGCCAGATTTTTGGTATAATAACCTATGTTTTTATTATGTTTACCATTTTTATAATGTTTGTCAGGTTTCACATATAATTTGTGATATTGGCTGAGCTAGGATTTAAGGGTTTGGCGCCTCTTTGCACTAACTTATTGTATATCGAACAACGGACATAGATGAGTTATAAAAAACTGCTAGTTGAAGGCTATCACATAGCACACTAACGCACTCTGTTTACCTGGGATCGTGTGCTTTGATATTTTGCTTGGAATATTTTCTTCAATTATCTGTCGGCTGTTGGTCTTAAAATATGTAATCTTTGACCCTCTCTATAAGTATTTTTAGAACTTATATTGAGAACTGTAAATCTTTGAGTGTATATACACACTGGTCGGTTTGTATCTTTCAGTGAATATACAATGAGAGATCTTTTTCAGTTTGATATAATCCGCCAGGTGTGTTTCTCAGTATATATTCACTATTTTTTAATATCATTTCAATTATTTTAGGAAATAAAGTACTCATGACAAATGGTGTAAACGTAATATTTAGACTATCGACTTCCAACTTAATAAAGCAAGCAGACCAAAGCTCAGGTGAGCTGGTCATCATATAACATAACATCGGTTTCCCGAGATATTTTACTCTTTCTCTTGATGAGGAACATATCCATCAGTATATTTAGGGGAGAAATGATAATAAACTTAGTACATAATTTAATAGTTTTAGTAAAGAACAGTTTCATCCTTTCAGTGATTTGGTGTATATAAAATAATATGAACACTCCTCGGTGTCCATTCACAGAGATATTTATGTCGTGCCGAATAGGTAAAACTTGCGATTTTGGCTTAAGTAACAACGCTCTTCTTGCCGAATAAGGAAAACGAAAATTTATGTATGCAATAATTTTGCATAAATCATTCTGAACCTAACGAAAAAAGAATTATTTAATTGTGTTTGTTCATTATTAAATTATTGTAAGCTTATCTAAAATATATTTTGTGGATTAGGCGCTTGTTTTCTAAGGTTCTTTTGGTACAAAATTATTAATTTTTCAATTAACATAAATTAAAAAAATATATCTTTATATGTATAAGATAAAATTTTAGAAAGGACTTAATTTTAAATGAGTTCTTGCTAATTGACCAATTTTCCCTCTTCGGCACGACATTTAAATCTCTCAGCATATATACTGTTCTTCCCAGTATATATACACGTTTATGTGTATATAAACCGCAGTTCTAGCTTGTAGATGAATGGTTCAGAGAACCGACAAGTTATAAATTAGACACATATGCAACACTTGGGTATCTTTATTGAGGAAACGTTTCGCCACACAGTGGCTTCATCAGTCCAATACAAAGCAGAAAGGTGTAAGGAGAGGAGGAGTTTGAGGAAATCAGTCCCTCAGCCTGGAGTCGATGTGTTCAGTCCATCAATCTTGTAGGAATACAGCACAGGGTCGTAGAGGCGGCTTATATACTGTAGTCAGGTGAGGTGAAGCAGGAGGAGGCGTTGTCATAGTGGTACCATCCACTAGTCGAAGTAGGTCTTCGTCCTCTCTATACAACTTTCTACTTTGTATTGGACTGATGAAGCCACTGTGTGGCGAAACGTTTCCTCAATAAAGATACCCAAGTGTTGCATATGTGTCTAATTTATATAGTTCTAGCTTGTCTAAAATCATCGGTTTATATATACTGGTGGTGTCTGTACATAAAAACAAAGAAATACGCTGAACAAATTTATATCAAATTGAATAGAAATAATGTTTGACAGTAAGTAATTATAAGGAATCACGTGGAACTAATCTTAGTGGTAAAAGGGTCAGTAGCGAGTGGGAATGTATCAAGTATTTTGAAATGAATATCTGTGGTTCCCAGGTAAGTCCTGAAGCTTGTGCGTTCAGAAACACGTTGGTCTGCCCAGGAGATCATTACCCGTAGATACCATTCCTTGGTGTTGGGCAGCTGCCTCCTCAGGGTTTGTCTCACAACATAAAACATAAAAAAGGTGGAACACTGCGGTAGGCCTACTGACCCATTTTAGGCAAGTTGTTCTCAAATCCCTTCTATATTTATTTTTCGTCTTGAGAATAAAAGTCCAAGAGAGATTTTTACTACTTCGATCAGTGTCTTTGAATAGAGAGAAGTAAACGTTGCAAATCACAATTATAATCGTTACCTCTACATGAACCTATAATATTTTTTTACACATTAAAAATCAAATGTATTATGTCATTCTTCATCACCCTGGTGATATTCTTTAGTTAAAAACATAATGGTAAATAAAATAACATTAACATTATATTTCACATTCCTTTATAAGATAAAATACAAAGGAAGGAAGATTATATTACACAGGTAAACACACAACATGTAAACACACAAACACAGGTAAACAAGCACAGGTAAATACACACATGTAAACACAGTAGCAACCAGTGAAGAGGCGGGACCAGGAGCTGTGAATCGACCCCTGCAACCACAACTAGGTGAGTACAATATTAATATAATCTTAGACTGGGTTATCCTACGGTTGATGATAATGGAATAGTTAGTAAGACACATGTACAACACTTGAACATCTTTACTGATAAAACATTTCGAATATGAGGTACTCTTCTTCTGTCAAATACAGAGGAAAATAAATTAGAGGCAGTAGGAGTAGTGGCGAGGTAAAGATGATGTAATCAGACGATCGACGTAAAGATGGTGTAATCAGTCGATTGAGGTAAAGATGATGTAATCAGTCGATTGAGGTAAAGATGATGTAATCAGATCGATCGATGTAAAGATGATGTAATCAGTCGATTGAGGTAAAGATGATGTAATCAGACGATCGATGTAAAGATGGTGTAATCAGTCGATTGAGGTAAAGATGATGTAATCAGTCGATCGAGGTAAAGATGATGTAATCAGTCGATCGATGTAAAGATGATGTAATCAGTCGATCGAGGTAAAGATGATGTAATCAGTCAATTGAGGTAAAGATGATGTAATCAGACGATCGAAGTAAAGATGATGTAATAGTTTTTGAGGTGATCAATACGTCAGCCTGGAGTAGAGTTCACCTGCATAGCTTGGAACACTGTTAAGCTGAACCATGATAATGGAGTCGTATATAGTGCCCAAGTTGAGACGATGAAGTCTGGAAGATGTTCCAGGTGGCACGATACACTAGTACAAACAACACGGCAACAATAAAGAACACTGCTGTAAGCCTACTGTCCTATGTATCAGGCTAGTATGATGAACTCTGCTCAAGATATTTATAGACGATTGATGGAATGATTACATAATCGTTACCTCGCCACTACTCCTGCTGCCTCCAATTTATTAATTTTATTATCCTGTGTACTAGACTGACGAAGCCTACTAAGTAGGCGACACGTTTCAACAATACAGATTCCCATCTGCTGCACGTGTGCCTTACCCATCAATGTTATCCTAGGTATCTTACACCAGCTGTGTTGCACTTGTGTCTTACCCATCAAGGTTATCCTAGGTATCTTACACCAGCTGTGTTGCACGTGTGTCTTACCCATCAAGGTTATCCTGGTATCTTACACCAGCTGTTTGCATTGTCTTACCCATCAAGGTTATCCTAGGTATCTTACACCAGCTGTGTTGCACGTGTGTCTTACCCATCAAGGTTATCCTAGGTATCTTACACCAGCTGTGTTGCACTTGTGTCTTACCCATCAAGGTTATCCTAGGTATCTTACACCAGCTGTGTTGCACTTGTGTCTTACCCATCAAGGTTATCCTAGGTATCTTACACCAGCTGTGTTGCACTTGTGTCTTACCCATCAAGGTTATCCTAGGTATCTTACACCAGCTGTGTTGCACTTGTGTCTTACCCATCAAGGTTATCCTAGGTATGTTGTTTTTACTCTAATTCTGGTAATAGCTTGCAGGAGTGAGTGACCCTTAGCTTCCAGTGTCAGAGACCAGTAATTCTGACACAACATGCTACAACATTAGGTGAGTGTACTTGCGGCTGGCAGTGGAGTGGTGGACAAGTTGCTGCTTCTGCCTCCTTGTTGTCGTACTGCATTGACCTCTAAGACTTTCTTCGAAATCCTTCATCCATGATAAAATATATCCAGTTATACTCATACACCACACGTTCCTCAAGTGTTTTCACTTCACTTTTGGTAAGTTACACTATTTATAAGGACACACAACCTGCTATGACGTCACCTCTTCCTGGAGGCCTACTGCCTGCCACCTTTCCTGGTTATATATATATATATATATATATATATATATATATATATATATATATATATATATATATATATATATATATATATATATATATATATTTTTGCTTTTCTTGGTTTTCTTGTTAACTTGGTAACTCTGGCTGTATGCTGCCACACATTGTTCTTGTTAACCAACCTCTCTTAACTCTTTACCTTCTGACTTTCGTCACTCTCGCTGTGTACTTTGTATATTTGTACCCATGTGGCAACAGTGCCTGCTAGGCCTCTAACGATTTGGCACTTTCAAATTTTGTTGTATAATTTCTGGCTTCTTCTCGCCTTTTTTTTAACTAATAACTTTGGTTATCACTTGTAGGGTTGTTCACTGACCCTGTCACTACCACTGGCTTCTCTAGGAGCTAATGTACCACCTAAAAACACTGAGATTCTCGGAGCCTTGTGTGTGTGTGTGTGTGTGTGTGTGTGTGTGTGTGTGTGTGTACTCACCTATCTGTATTCACCTATATGTTTTTATAAGGGTCGAATCACAAATCATGGACCTGCCTTTTCGATAGTCACTATTAGGTCGACTCTCTCCCTGCTCCAACAGCCTTATCGTACCTCCCCTTCAAGCTATGTATGGATCCTGCTTCTACTCTTTCATTCTTCATATTGCTCCACTTGCTAAAAACTCTAAGGCTCAAGATGTACTTCCTAATATCTCTTTGATTTATCTGAGTTTTCAACTTCCAGTAGTTAGCATTTGTTCCTCTATTCCATCTTTGAAACATTCAGGCCATTTCCACCTGTCAGTTCCTCTCGGTATTTTATATATCATTATCCTGCCCCCCCTATCCCTCCTATCCTCCATTGTTGTCAGGTTGAGTTCCCTGACAACAATGGAAAGTGCAAAATTTGCACTTTCTCTAATTGCTTGATGTGCTTGACTACGTGTGGGTTCCAAACCGCTGCTTGATATTCCAATATGTGTCTGACGTATACGTTGTATGCTATTCTCAGGTTCGCCAGGCGCCCATATGCTGCAGCGGTTATTTGGTTGATGACCGACCTCAGGAGATGTGCTGGGTATGATGATCATCCCAAGATGCTTATCCTTGAGTGAGGTTTGCAGCCTTTTACCTCCGGTTCTTTACTTCGTCTTCGGTCTTCTCTGCATCTGAACAAATATATATGTAGTCTTACCTGATCTCAACCACCTGTATTCTTCTCATTAGTTTCACATCGTCTGAGAACAAAGACACCTCTTAATCTGTCCCTTCCGTAATGTTATTCACATATTCAAGAAACAGCACCGTCCCAAGTACTGACGCTTGAGGAACCCCCACTTGGCACATGTGTCCGTACTGATACCTCGTTATGTACCATCACACGTTGTTTCCTTCCTATCAGGCATTTCTTGATTTATTGCAGTACTTTTCCTGTTATTCCTACCTGCTTATCCAGCTTTTGCAACAGTATCTTTTGCAGTACTGTTTCAAAAGCCTTTTTACATTAAAAAAAATCAGTCTACACACCCTTCTTTCTCCTGTCTTTGCATCTGACTCCTTGTCATAGAACTCAAATGTATGACTCATTTATGACTCAGGCTGGACAGATATGATATTTCAGAAGAGCCTTCAACACAAGAATGATGTGGGTGGCTTTACTATTATATACAAGGTGAATATTGTCAAGGTTGTACACTTGGTTCCACTCTGCAGAGCAACAAACAGCAACAACACAAAGGTCTTCTGAAGAACATCTCTTCATTTAAAATCATTTATTGCTAAGAAGACTCCAGTCCGGAACATGTTCGTATAGAACGAACAAAAACGCATAATACCCTCTTCAGAAATTTGGAGAAATTGGCCGTTATCCTTTTGACAGACTCAAGGAGCACAAGCGTAGTATTAGGCTTGCCGACGCCAACAATGCTCTGTTGTTTCATGACAGAGATCGCAATCATCGTACTGACTGATCTGCTAAAACTGTCTACCCTACTCTAACTTTCACAGTCGCCGTCTGGTTGAATCCTCCCTTATACACAACTTTTCTTGTATGAATCTTAGTCGTGGCTTTGTCTCCGTAGACGCCTTCTTTTCCCATTTCATGGTAAAATGCTCCAAACTTCAGAACACCCGTGACTTAACCTGATTCTTTCTTCTCTTTCTCTTTCTACCTCTTCCTCTTTCCTATTTTATTCTTTTTTCTTGTTTTGCGTTTTCTTTCTTTTGCCTTGGGTGTTTGGTCTTTTACTTCCCCCTCCCCCCTCCTTTGTTTTTCGTCTTACCTCTTGTGGGTCCTTAGCTCTCCTACAGTGCTCCTCTTTCTTGGCCTTTGACTGACTCCACTACTACTACCTCTCACGACTTCCTTTCCCACCACCTTTGGCTCCTTTCTGTTATTGTGACTTTGTAAATGGTTCAGTTCGGACCGAAACGTCGTCGTAAGCTCCTCTCTTCTATGTGCGGGCTATTTGTGTATGTTCGTACGACATAATGTCATCAACGAAATAAAGTCAGTTGACAAAATGGCTGCAATTTCATCTTATTCGTTATTTGTATGTCTTAAACTAATAAAATGTCTTTAAAATAACCTGATATAAGTAACAACTCTTACCTTGTAAATAACTGTAAAAAAAACCTGTAGAGAGAGAGAGAGAGACAGACAGACAGATAGACAGACAGACAGACAGAGACAGAGACAGAGACAGAGTCTGAAAATAAGGATACTGGGAACCAAATTGCATGGATAGTAGTTAAGATGCAAATGAGTTACAGGGACGTCCGGATGTGTATGTTTAATCTGAAGATATTTATGATGTGTATGGTTCTGGATGGTAATTCTACAGAATATACAGTAAGAATGAGAGGGACGTAACGACGGTGCCAGGAGTCGAGATTCTACCTCCTCAGCCTTAATTAACTGAGTATATCCCTCACTTGTACCGCACACTCGACAATTTACTCGCATTAACATGTCCTGCATGCAGACCTATCACTGCTGCTTTCAACTCAGCTCTTACCACCCTACAAAATACACCATTCTATGAGCAATTGTAAGCCCTCAATACCCACGAACAGATAGCAGGAATCTGGTTTCTCTACACCTCCTCCTGCTCTTTCAAAAGGCCACCGTATTTTCTGCAAACTGAGGGTGAAACAAGTGCCACTGGAGCGCGAGCTGCAACTTTACCCACAGACAAAGAGGCTATAACTCACCTGTGGTGCAGCGATCCTCCCTCGAGCCGGACGCCCATGGCAACACAAACTGCGTATTTTATCTATGGAATATTACGTTTTCCCCACATGGGAAAGATTTCTGCAGCCGTGGACCTATTTCTATTTTCCTGCCCCAAAACAAGGGACGTGTGTGTGCGTGTGTGTTGGGAGTTAGTGCATGAAGTGATGATATATGCTGACAGTATGATGACAATAATGACACAATAAGCGGGTTATGGCATTTCATTAGATTACGTTTCGTCCACAAAAGACTTCATCAGTTCATTGATTGCTTTATCAGCTCAATGAATTCATAAAGTCTGTGATGGACCAAAAATCCCACAACCAGAGCAAATGAAAGTTACACTCAAATATGATCAATTATCACATGTTTTTGTGTTACGTAGGAATCCCTACGTAACACAGTCCCTAGGTGTGTTTCCTTCTGTGTTAAGATGCACACTGAGAAGTGTTCGGAGAGTTGACGACGTTGATGTGATTTATTGTGAATCTCCAATACTGCAAAACAAATCATAGGGGAAAGAGAACAATTATATTATTATTCAGGTTAATGTTCGAGGTAACTGGATTTGCAGATGAAAAATTCTCCTTGTTCTGTTGCTGCTGATATTGCAACTGTTGTTGCTCTTTTTGTTGTTGATGGTGCTGCTGCTATTGATGTGCTGCTATGGATCTTGCTGTTCCTGTAACTGCTATTAGTGATGACAGCTTTGCTACAGCTGTAATTGTCGAAGATGCTTTTGTTGTAATTGTTGCGGTGGCTGTGTTGTTGCAGTAGCTGTGGGGTTTATGACCTTGCTGAAGTACTGGTGATGCCATTGCTTCAGTAGTGTGATGCTGCTATTGCGGCGGAGTTATTGTTATTGCTAAGAAAGTGACGATGCTCTAGTTGGTGCGCTAGTGGTGATGCTGGTATTTCTGCAGTAGTGGAAAAGCTGCAATTGCGGCGCTAGTGATGCTTTAGGTCCGAAAGTGAAGACGTTTCTGCTTAATAACATTACGATAATAGCGGTGTTTCTGTTGTTGCTGTAGATCTATGGTACAAATTTTTATGCGTGATTTTCCTATTATTTTGGCAGTGGTAGTGGTTCTCTTATTACTTTTGCTATTGTTGGTGATGAGGTGATATGTCTGCTGTTGTTGTGGTAGTGGTTAAGAATATTGTTGTGGTAGTGGTGGTGTTTTCGTTATCATTTTGTGATAATGGTAGTGTTTCTGCTATTACTGATTAAGGGTTGATGCTATTAGTCTGCTAGCAGTGGTGTTTCTGCTATTACTGAGGAAGTGATGATGTTTTCACTATTACTGAGGTGGTGTTGGTTTTTCTACTACTTACTCGTTAGCAGTAGCACTGTTTCTGCTATTATCGTGATAGTGGTAGTGTTCAACTATTATTGTGGTGGTAGTTGTAGTAGTGTTTCTGCTCGTATTGTCAAGTGGTGTTCCTGATATTACTGAAGAATTAGTGAAGTTTCTGCGCTTATTGTAGTTGTGATAGTGTTTCTTTTATTATGGTCGTGGTGATGGTTTTGCTGTTATTGTGGTTAAAGTGGTGTTTCTGTTATTATAGTGGTAAAACTGGTGTTCGTGTTGTTGATGTTGTAGTGATTCTGCTATTATGACAGTGATTCTGCTGTTATGACAGTGATTCTGCTGTTATGACAGTGATTCTGCTGTTATGACAGTGATACTGCTGTTATGACAGTGATACTGCTGTTATGACAGTGATACTGCTGTTATGACATTGATACTGCTGTTATGACAGTGATACTGCTACTATGACAGTGATACTGCTATTATTGTGCAACTGGTTGTATTTCTACTATTAATGTGTGTGTGTTACTCACCTAATTGTGGTTGCAGGAGTCAAGTCATAGCTCCTGGCCCTTTGTATGTATGTGTGTGTGCGTGTATGTTATGTTACTGTTATCATGGTGGTGTTTTGCTAGTACTCTGGCCTAGTTTCTGTTAGTACTGTGGAAGTAGGGTATTGATTCTGCTATTATTATTTTTTATATTTTATTTACAGCTTTACATACATAATACATACATCGAACATACCTAAAAAATATAATATTATAAGGGATACTTATAATATTATAATTTTAGATGGATTATCATCATATTTTCGTGTTTTACTCAGCTGCTGGAAATCAACCGACGAACTTTCTTCATCTTCTCTCGAAATATGCATAAAATACTCATCTCCTCGCCACTCACAATTTCCGAAGTAACATCCAGTCATACAAGATGGTGTGCCGAGCGGTGGTCCCGATGGAAGTTCTACACTCACTGAAGAACCTGCAACAGCATCGTCGTCAGTAGCATCATTACCAGCATCAACAGCAATAGCATCTTTACCAGCAACATCAGCAGTAGAACCATTACCAGCGGTGGCATCAGTAGCATCAGCGGCAGTATCAGTAGTGGTAGCGGCAGTATCAGTAGTGGTAGCGGCAGTATCAGTAGTGGTAGCGGCAGTATCAGTAGCATCAGCGGCAGTATCAGTAGTGGTAGCGGCAGTATTAGTAGTGGTAGCGGCAGTATCAGTAGTGGTAGCGGCAGTATCAGAGCATCAGCGGCGATCGTAGGTAGCGGCGATTAGTAGTGGTAGCGGCAGTATCAGTAGTGGTAGCGGCAGTATCAGTAGCATCAGCGGCAGTATCAGTAGTGGTAGCGGTAGTATCAGTAGTGGTAGCGGCAGCATCAGTAGTGCCAGCAGCAGTAGCAATGAGAAGGGTACATCTCCCCACTAAGATGCGCAGCATCACTTACTGTTGTCGTACCTGATACTCCAGAATACCAGCCACCATTCTCATTGTCGTGGAACTATCTGCACTGTCCAAGAATTTAAAAATATTAACACATATTATCACCATCATTTTTACATATGCTTCCTCACTCAGTGCTTCTATAATCAGTTTATCGTTAATTTACTTCTGTAAATCACATGATTATTTTACTGAACAAATCACACTTACCATGAGGTGCTATCCGACAGTGATCGACGCTACAACTGCGTATATACGCAAATTGTCCATAGACTGGAACAGGATGGGGAATCCCCATTGATCTTCCTTGCGGGACATTACCCGCAGTAGACGGATGCTGATGCTTGTAAACGGAAGACCATACCCGTTATGAGAGTAACGGCGCTGACGAAGGGTTCGTTGGAGTTAGGATTCATTCTTGCTTACTTGACGTGCGTGTTCAAGTGACGGGTTTAGGTTCGTACAATCTCCTTACATTTATATGGGTCATCCCGGTAGACATGGCCTTTATTAACCCCGCCTCTAATTGCCTCACGTCTACATTTCAACGTCACCCACGCCGTGATTGTTCCATAATTTTACACAATTTTTCATAATTCCTCGTTGAATTTATAGTATTAGCAAATACACTTCTACAAGCATATTGCATTGATTGTAAGCATATGTCCTTATAAATCGATCACTTGATTGAGTATTCCTACTAAATTTTCTAAATAATTCGGGGTATAGCTGTCTTTATATAAAAATTCGCTAATTTGTAAACAAAATATATGGCATATATCCCGCAGTGAATCTTTTAATTAATACCATATATTAATTTTTCTTTAGATTATTCATAATTTTTTCATATACTTTCAAAAAGTGTTGTAGGTCCGGCAAGCCGGACTTGAGTCCTGGAGATGGGAAGTACAGTGTCGGCACTCTGAAGGAGGGGAGTTAATGTTGCAGTGTTGTAGCTGTAGTGTAAGCACGCCTCTGGCAAGACAGTGATGGAGTGAATGATGATGAAAGGTTTTCTTTGTCGGGCCACCCTGCCTTGGTGGGAAACGGCCGATTTGTTAATAATAAAATAAAAAGTGTTACAGGTGTGTCCCGTATTCCTGCAATGATACCAACTAACTCATTTGCCGTCGCAAAGCATCCCAGATATGACTCGTGTCTTCCCACATGATGTTGTAATGAGTTATTTATCTCTTCACAATTGTCTATACTCGTGAATGTAATATCACCCATTTGTTGACGTTTATATTTAAAATGGCTTTTGTTTCCCCAAACAACAGACAAATACTATTCTTGGCTTTCGATTTGCCATATGTCATATGTAGTCTTAAATTACCATTCTTCTCAACAGATATAGCATTCTTCACCCCTTACATCAACACCTAATATAGTTCTACCTTCAAGAAACCTCTCGTAGGTAAAGACGTGCAAACTTTCCAAACCCGGAGGCTTCAGTGTTGCATAATATAGCCTTCTTGCATATGCAGGGAAATTGCAGTCAGTATTAACAACCGTTTCTGAATTTATTGTTACCCCGAAATGCATCAAATCTTAATGTTGTAAATACAACGGGTTTAAATTCTAACCTCCATCGTATGATTTCATATCGACTATTATCATAAATAATTTATCAGGTGTTACTTGTCCCAACAGATTATCAGCGATCAATTGCGAGTAAGATTTAAATAACGTCTAATTGAATATATATTCGCACTCCTGTGGTATTATGCTCAAACTTGAATTTAATGCTATTTGAGCATTTGTATAAGGAATGACCATATCGATCCACAGTTTTAACAATTTAATATTATATTTATAAGCCTTATTGGGTAGAGGTGTCAGAATCGCCCATGCTGGTGTTTGCAATTCGTCTCAATTGACATTCGATATTATCCAGGATATATTCATGAATGCTACTCACGTCCAATAACAAGGGGAAGCAGGTATTCACACCTACATTCATTAATTTGTATTTTCCTTTTTTCTTAATCGAGGTAAAAATACTCTGTAATGTTTCTACCCAAAATCTCATTTCGAAAGAATGGAACCTTCCTAATGTGAACAATTTCGATGGGGAGAAGTGCCTAAGCAGTTTAATATAACTCATATATGAATAAAATGGATTCGATTTGATAAAATGTTCGTTAAAATATAATCTCGAAGATTTCAATGTAGACTGACTTTTACCATTAACAAATATTGTCTTATCTTATTCAAACAATTCAGTTTCATCCACGTTTATAATATTTGCATTCATTTCCACCACTAAATTTGACAGGTCTAAAAAATGACCGTCTGAACTTTGTATTCTGAATTCGAGAAACTTTTCAGAGTTTTCTGATTTTCGGGTAATATTTCACAGGTGTGCCCCACGCTATAGACGATTCAATAATGGCATCTCCTGGCATTTTAGGGAAGCCATCGCTTATCGAATGAGTATGAATGGGTACGGGGGTGTTAAGCCCCCCTTTTGTAATGTATAGAGCGCCAGCTGACATGTTAGCAGCACCAAAGCTAATAATAAACTTAAGATGTTTATACGAGTCAATTCTTTTTATTAGTTTTTAATCGTTTCAATCCTATTTTTTCTACCTCCTCCAGTTATTAACTTTTTTCCAACATCTTTCAATGTTTCTATACCTCTATTTCTTGCTCACCTTTTCAAAGTAATACCACTACTACCATCTTTTAACACATTTTGGCCATATTACAATACACCCGGGGCGATGGTGTTTAATAGAAATGATATTGCTTTTCTGGTCATCCCACTATGTAAATAACCCCCCCCCTAACTCTAGCCTTATATAAAGTGATATCATGAAACTCACCAACTTTCACTCTCCAAGTATCAAAGTTTCTGGAATGAAGTCAATATTATCTCGATTTAAACTTTCACACTCGTTTTATAAGTCTCATATGAAGCAACCACACAGTAGAACTCTTGTCATTATATTGAATTAATGTCTTTTTTGATCGGCTAGCTTAATTACCACTTCACACACAACCCGCACATAGAAGACAGGAGGTTACGACGACGTTTCGGTCCGACTTGGACCATTTACAAAGTCACACCGAAACATCGTGGTAAGCTCCTCTCTTCTATGTGCTGGTTGTGTGTGTATTGTTCCAGTCACAGTATTGTGCCTTTTTTTTGTTATTAATTACCACTTGTTTATTTATCTGTTTAATTGAGCGACTTGTACGTGGTCGGGTCATAATTACTCACTGTTGAAATTATATTGATCACTACCAAAAGAGACATCAACTGATCCCCAAAATTAATGGGGTCAACCAAATCCGTATATATCAAATTGTAATTAATGTCCGATTCGGGGTTGGGTGGATTTACTGCCTTTATACCAGGCTTATTACAAATAACCTCTTTTTTTTAATCTTATTTACGTATAAGTTTTCGAACCCCAACATGTCGCCTCTTCTGCATCAAATACCAACCCCATGTATATATTTTTAATACTCGAAGGTATCGTAATTTTTTTTTTTTCAGATTTATAATCACCTTATTTATTTTGGGGTGATAAGTGAACACGATTGAATTTTTAGGAATAATAAAGCCTGTAGACTTTATAACACTATGCAACATAATTTGCTCAAATCAATTTCGTTAATAAATTTACCTAATGTAGATTTCTCATACATAATTTTTATACTCAATTTCTTTTGTGGTATATAATGTGTCTTGGGATAAATTATATTTTTCAGGGCAACCTCATAATCAGTTTTATTATATAATAAAATGTGGTCATATAATTTGTTAACGAATGCCGAGGGTGTATTGCTTTGCAACAAATCAACACTAGCATCGTTGCAAACATATAAAATACGGATTGACATCTTCTCACCACCACTCTTATCAACTCTACTGAGTAAACACAATTATACACAATGCTTAAATACCCACCTAATATGCTATCCATGGCGATTTCTTCCGTATTACACCACTTCTTCCTTTTTACCATTAATTGACTTCGCATCTTGGGATTTCTTACAAAATCGAAGTGAATACCAGTCACACTTATTCAATGTTTTATTTCTGGTAAATAATCAGAGTATATTCTCCTTGTTATTTTCGCGTTATTTTCGGATAAAACAAAGAATATTGCAATTATATTACGACCAACTATGTGAATGGTGAGGTCGCCATTCTCGTCCCAGCTAACTATTGAATTTTTTTTTTTTCAATAAATTTAACATTGATTTCACACAATCTACGTTTTGTGCTTCGACTTTTATTTATGTGAAATTCAACAAATCTGGATATTTCTCAAGTTTCACTGAAACAACTGCAGATGGGATGTTATATCGTGATTTAAGATCAATGTTTCGTTTAACCTTACACTTCATGCATGACACTGTTGCAATGACTCACGAAATCGTAATGACACGATTGCAAACAAACCATACCACGGGTGGGGTTCGAACCCGCGGTCAGAGAGTCTCAAAACTAGCTAGCTGGCCCAGTGGCTCACGCGACGGTCTGGAGTTTTGAGACTCTGATCGCGGGTTCGAACCCCACCCGTGGTATGGTTTGTTTGCTATCTCGAGGAGTTTCTGATTCATAACTGAGGATGGTACGAGATAGTATTACTTCATGATTTATCAAACAGTTTAGAAATAATATTTACCACCAGAGGTAACATAATACTAAACAAATTGCAACCCATTTTCCTCAACAAATATTTCTTTTTACGTTCAAATCCAAAATTCTTGCAAGCTAATGTAACTTGTGTTTTCTCAAACTGTTGCAACAAACTTTCCCGATGGTTGTGGTGGAGGGTAGAAAGTAATTTAATTAATTCCTTGAATTTTTCCAATAAAGATTCTTTCACAGTTTCAACAAATCTCGTTCTTTGACCCACGAATTAAAATATGAATCATACCCTTTATATGATACCAGATATTGCAATATGCCATAGGATTTGTACAGTATTTGGCATGAGTCTAGGGGATTTTCAGTAAGAAATATTCCCATGGAAAATATTAATAAGAAATTATATATGATGATTTAATTTTTTTGTGTGTGTGTGTGTGAAGATTCTATTTTAGCATAATTGAGGAGATTGAAAAACTTCATAAAATATATCTTTAATATAACGTATTATGCGTTATAATCTCAAGAATACTTCAGACAGTTTAATAATATCTTTTAAAATTATAATGTAAATATATCTACAAAGGAGAACTCTTAAAGAAATAAAAGGCTTATTTTACAAAGGAATCGTGTAATGAACACGATTGAATACATACAAAGAATCAAAATAAGATAATAGATACAATCTATTAGTATTTTGATAATAACAGTAGGACAGGAAAGCGAAACGTTGCCACAATAAAATGTCACATTAGTTGCATTTGTGTCCTTTTACTTAACATAACTTAAATTATATAAACAAGCAAGATCTAGTCTCCACACTTTGAGACATAGTTAGTGAAGAATATGTCTCTACACAGAGACTGATAAAGTTACAGTGTCTGTACGCCCAGAGACGAACAAAGCTTAACTTATAATCCGACCAGAGTAATAGAAGTCTCTTAAACACAGGAGAGCTTCTACATTAAGTGAAAGTGTCACAAATAATCATACTTTCTAGAGACTAAGAGAATACAATACTCAAGATAGTTCCTCAATCAAAGTAAATGAGCAAGCAAGGGAGACCTTCGGTACAAAGCTCTCCTCCGCTTCCTTGCATATTGTTGTCACATATTCCATCATCTTGTTTACTGTTTCCCCTGCCAGTTCTCTGTCCCACTGGATCTCATGCAGGAAATTCCTCACATATGCAACACTTGGATATCTTTATTGAGGAAACGTTTCGCCACACAGTGGCTTCATCAGTCCATACAAAGGAGAATCGTGAAGAACAGGAGGAGTGTGAGGTTGTCAGTCCCTCAATCTTGAGTCGATGTTGTCAGTCCATCAATCTTGAATAGAATAACAGCATATGAGCAGAGGAAGCTTATATACTGTAGACAGGAGAGGTGCAGTAGTAGGAGGTGTCACATTTGTTCAATGTGGAAGTAGGTCGTGCCCAAGGAATAGGCAAGCGAAGAAATCCCTGTATTAAGATACCAAGATGTTGCAGTGTCAGACAGGATGTGAATGAATGGTTCAGAGAACCGACGAGTTGGTAAATTAGACACATATGCAACACATATGCTTGCCTATTCCTTGGGCACGACCTACTTCCACATTGAACAAATGTGACACCTCCTACAACTACTGCACCTCTCCTGTCTACAGTATATAAGCTTCCTCTGCTCATATGCTGTTATTCTATTCAAGATTGATGGACTGACAATATCGACTCAAGATTGAGGGACTGACAACCTCACACTCCTCCTGTTCTTCACGATTTTCCTTTGTATGGACTGATGAAGCCACTGTGTGGCGAAACGTTTCCTCAATAAAGATACCCAAGTGTTGCATATGTGTCTAATTTACCAACTCGTCGGTTCTCTGAACCATTCATTCACAGGAAATTCCTCATGCCTGTGTAGTCCCCTCTCTTGTAGTTTGACTTTTTTCTTCCTGCCCTTTCTGCCTCCCTCCCCACTATGTATTCGATGCTTAGAACCATGTAATCCCTAGCTCCGAGGGGCATTTCATATATGATGTCTTCAATATCTGCACTGCTGAAGGTGAATACTAAGTCCTGTTTTGCTGGTTCATCCTCTTCCCTCTCTATGGTAGTGTACCTTATGTCTTGATTCATGAGGTTTTTCAGTACCACTTCCAACATCTTACCCCTCAACTTTTCTGGGCTCCTATGTTGCTCCAGGTTTTCCCAGTCGATTTCTTTGTGATTGAAGTCACCCACAACCAGCATCTTTGCACTGCCCAAATAGGCATTTCTGGCCATTTCATCCAGTGTGGTCAACCATCTCTCTGTTACTCTCATCATATTCTTGTCTTGTCCTCCTGATATTCTGTGGTGGGATATACATCACCTCAATCACCACCTTGGGACCTTCAGTCTGAAGTGTTCCTATTATGTTGTTCCTTGCTTCTCCTCTGTCTTTTTCTCCAACTCCTCAAAATTCCATTGTTTTTTGATGAGTTGTGCCATTCCTCTACCCACCCCCCAGTTCCCTCTGTTTTTCCTCAGGATCTGATATCTAGTTGGAAACATGACAATTGTTATCATTCCCGAGAGCTTGGTTTCTGTGAGAGCTATATTGTCTGGTGACGCCCTCTGATTCCTTCGTGCCTCTCTTCCCACTTATTCATTATACCATCATCGTTGGTGTACCATGCCTGCATATTGTGGTGTGAGGTTCTGAGGGGGGTTCTGTGGGTTTCGGCGCACTCTGCTCCACTCGACTCTGGTTGTTCTCTACTGACTCTAGCCTTGTCTCTCTTTCTTGCCACTTTCGTTTTATGTGTCCTCTCTCTCAGCTGTTGTCGTTCTGTCCTCGTTCTGTCTCGGTCTAGGAACACACTCTTGTATGCTGTTGAGTTCCCCTCCCCATATTCTTTGAAAATTTAATAGCTCGGACATGTCTTCCTCTTTTGTTTGAGATATTTTCAATCTCTTGTTTTTTTTCCACTATTTTTCATCATACATATTAAATTCGCTCTCCTGAAGCCCATGGATGAAGATTAACCTCTCCCTCTCCTCCTCCCATTGATTTTCCCTCCATGTCTCTGGGTCCATTTTATACATAGCTATCATCTCCTTTATTAATGTATTAGGCGAACATCCTAATTTTTTAACCCACAGGGGCCTAAATTCTTAGGTCTTTTGTGCTTCCACACGTCATTGCACTTCTGTCCATTAGAGGAGACGGGGTGGGTAATAAACCAGTCAGTTCGGAGACAAAATCTTAACAATCTATTTAGCAATACCTGTAATCCCAATAATACCTTGATGTTTCACAATCTATTTCTGAAAGACTGATAATGAAGTATCCACACTGATTGACTCTTATATCCATTAATGTGTGGGAATTAGGGAGATGCAGCAGACGAAAGGGAAGAATTCAAACGCCCAAAAATTTGAAATTTTATACATTAGTACAAATTTGTACTAGAAGGATCGGACACTGAGGAGCCTTAGGAGAAATGTGAATTACTCATTTAACTCGGTTCCATGCACATCGATCCCAATAGAGAGCCATTGGCTGCCCCCTTCTTGTTCCAGTGTCTCAGTGTGTATATCCAGAGAAATAAAGTCTGCAGCTTATGAGAAGATTGAGCAGATTCATGCTTTCAAATTTCATCCTCGAGCATTCATAACTGTGCCAGTAAAATTATTAAATCCTAATTTAAAAATATAATGGGAGGCAGAAGAAAAATATTCACACTGTTTCTTAGAGAATTCTCCAGATATTTTACTGAAGCTATTTTCTGTATATATATATATATATATATATACCATAAAATAGTTTACGCAGCATCAATTTTTTTGGCGCTGTTCTTTTTCTCTCTAACTCTGTGAGAAAATACAAATGGTGATGGTTTCAATGCCTCGTGATATTAATATTGGAGATGAGGTAAGAAGAAATGAGTGTTAGATCCTGGGGATAAAATAATTATCCTATGGGATAATTATTTTATCCCATAGGATTTAGTATAGCAGATTGTCGCTTATGCAGATAAGTGCCATTCACATACGGGGAATTTGCCAGCTTGTGTTGATGGCCCACCAGTCAGGCTGAGGACCCACCAGTCAGGCTGTGGATGGGGCCCCAGGCTGGGACTAGGTACCCTGTGTCAAGGAACCATCTTAGGTCGTTAATTCGCCTAAACCTTCTGGCTGAATAATACCATACTTGAAAGACAGAGAGAGACATACAGAGACAGACACAGAGACAGAGACAGATAGAGAACTCAACTGAGCTACGGCTTTCAACATTTATACAGAAGACAAACTCAAGTGTGGTGTTATTCAGTCAGAGACTTTTTATGATCTGAAGATCTAAGTTGTTTTCTAGATGCTTGGTAGCCTACCCTGGAGCCCCCATCCTCATTCTGACTGGTAAATATTCAGTAGTAACTAGTTATTGCCCTGTATGTGAATGGAACTCATCTGCAAAAGTGATAATCTACCATGCTTAATGCTGGTTTTTTGATGGTATGCAGGTTTGTGGTTACATGTAATGCACGTCATATATAATAACGTACTCGACTGTACCACAGATCTTTTGGATTCAGTTTTCTTATACAGGAAAAGTGCTTTATCTCCAGGATCTAACACTCATTTACTCATATTAACATCCAATATTAACATCATGACGCATTGAAACCATCAACATTTGTGTTTTCCCAGAAACAAATGTGACCTAGTATCGTTTTCCCTATATTAATAAAGCTATAAGAGGGTGATAGTGTGTCTTAGAGCATTTTGAGTTACCTCTCTTAAATAAGTATATGTAAGTATTGGCATGGGTGTCTTGGATAAGGTGAAGTTCATTTTTGTAGACATTCTATATCAACACACCAGACACACTGCTTTGGAGAACACTGGCACAGATTGAATGTCTTGCAAACTTTGTCCCTCGGGAGGTTGAGCGAGAGACTCGAAATGCTTGCAGTTTTGCCAAAAGTTCCTTATGCCATACTCAGTCTAAGGTACCAGCAATGGTCAGTCCTATTGCACAGCTGCTGATCATGGGTTCATCCTGTGAGATGGTGCTACATACTGTAGAGGTTTAACAGGAGGTCAGCGCTCTGTCTCTCTATCATTGTTTCTGTCGAGGATGGACAATAAGGCTCAATATCATGATTTGTGAACTGTTTCTGTCTATCTGTCTGTTTATCTATGTGTCTGTTTATCTATGTGTCTGTTTATCTATCTGTCTGTCTGTCTGTCTGTTTGTCTATCTGTCTGTCTAAATGTCAGTTTTTTTTCTCTCTCTCTCATTCCCTTCTATACGCTGTATTCTATATATGTACCCTTAGGCAAGTGGGATTCTTGTTTTATTTCCTGTATTCACACAACGTACATTGCCTAGAGACTTAATTAATCCCTGTTTACACCTCGCTGATGTAGAAGTTATCGTAAAGAACACAGTGACGAATCTCATGGTAATATTCATGGTTCAAGTGACTAAAATCCATGGATTTTTTAATCTAATCCGAATGCTACATAAGATGTTTCATACCTATCTTAGCAGCTCCGAGAGCTTTCCAGAAAAAAAACCCAGACTATTTCAGAAATAATAGATTCTTAAAAAATCTTTAATATATTCCACAAAATTTAAAATGAGTTTCCAGCTACGAGAAAGTCATATTCCTCAAGCAGGAAACCGCGTCCTGCTAGAGGGCCAAGAATTCTCTATTTCTCTGAATCCCATGATCTAAGGGGCTTGCAGAGGACTTTAAAATTAGTTTGATTTCATTAGAGTCAGTCAGAGAATTAGCTGAGGAGGCCACCGAGTAGGTGAAACGTTTAAACATTGAAGATACCTGACTGTTGCAAGTGTCTCACTCATCATCTTGTTGGTAATTTATTCCATTTTCAACATACCTGTGGCTCTGTTGACTCAATCATCAATATATACGCTGGTGATCTTGTTTACCCTGTTATCAATACACACACACACACAGATGGTCTTCTTAATCCAGTCATCAATATACACAAATATGGTCTTGTTTACCCAATCATCAATGTATGTACTTGTCTTGTTTACCCAGTCATCAATACACATACTTATGCTTTTGTTGAACCTGTCATTAATATACTCATTTGCTTTCGTTATGAACAAGTCATCAACATATTTGCCTCTTCATATAGTCAAATGATCAACCAGAAATTAAAAAAAACAGAAACAGTATGAACTGACATTCTAACTTATATACCATAGAATTTTAATTTTGCTTCTAAATAGAATAAAGTTTTAATTCTCAAGGCATTTCTCTTTCTGAGGCAGGAAACCGCGTCCTGCTGGCCGACCAAGAATTCTCTATTTCTCTGAATTCAGAGATCTACTGGGTCTGCATCGGACTTTAAAATTAGTTTCAGTTCATTAAAGTCAGGCAGTGAATTAGCCTGAGAGTCAAACGAGGATTTTTATTTTACATTCATTACACTTGACTTCATCAAGTCACGGTTTCTGAAAAAATAAATTTTGGGGAAACATTTCTGGCAAAAGTAGGTTTCCTGAGAATATCTAATATTTTAATTATTTTAAACCCCAGGTACTGTCTGACACCTACACATGTAGATCGTCCCCAGAATTATCAAACCTTTAGTAGCATTAACAAAAAACGCTTAACCCATAGGCGGCATACAGTGCCTGAGAATTGGAAGGAAATTATTACTTCTGCTTCTAAAGTTTTTATAAGTCTGGGGAAGCCATTCTTCTGTTCATGTTAGACAATGCCTGGGAATGAAAATCACAGTTCGAGTCTTTGTTCTCTAAAGTTCAATTTACACTTTAAAACTTTCGCAAGACTAGTGCCAAATTTAGTTGATTTACCCAGCAAATTTTCTGAGTATTTAATAAAACTAGTTAAGGAACTCTTGCAGTGTAACAATGAGCTTTTGTTAAATTTTAATAAGGTAAATCCACCTATTCTGAAAATCCAAGACATTGATTAGATTTTCTGTTTACGTATTGATTCTTCTAACGGAGGATTAAGCACTATTTTTCTGTGGGACTTTGATAATTCACCATTTCCCGAGTCACACGCACGTACGAACCTACTTTCTACTGAACCAATGTAGAAGATTGCTTTACTATTGCTTGGGTAAAGGGAGATGGAGCACAAGGGTTTAATATATATACTGTGATTTTCATGGGATCTAACAATAGGTTATCAAGGTGTGTTCACGATATGCAGTCCTTTAAATTTCCGATATTTTAGATGAAAGGATAATTCTGACTGGCATAGAAGTTGTGATTTATTTTGGGCTTTACAAATTTTCATGTGTCCTTAAATTTTTAGTTGGAATTACAGTGGACCCCCGGAGTTCGTACTGCTCCAAACTCGAACAATTATGTAAGTGTATTTTTGTAAGTGCTTTTGTAAGTGTATTTTTGGGGGTCTGAAATGATTAATCTAATTTACATTATTCCTTATGGGAACAAATTCGTTCGGTATCGGCACTTGAGCAGCATTCTGGAACGAATTAATGACGAACTCCGGGGGTCCACTGTATATAAGGAAAAAATAGTCTAGTAGAAATTTATCTTATTTACTTCCAATATTAATGGCAGTGGGGTAGTTTATTGGCTACAGTCTCCTGTCTTCCTTGTGCATACCTTGTCTGAAAGTGTCATCTGTGCCTCTAAAACAGTCGTGGTCAGTTTGTTTCATGCATATTTCAACTTAATTTCTTTTCTTTTCACCATCGTTCTTTCCCTGTGTAGCCATAAAAAAATTTGAAACTCACCTCTCCACCAGAGTTACTCTTGTCTACGTAAGTACCTTGGTAATGCGGTCACGGCTTCTAGTCCTTTTCTTGTTCCAAAGTGTTTCTGTGTTACTAGAGTGTGTGTATGCAAATGTCGCTGTCTGCTGAGGGTTGTGTTGGTGCTTTTAGCTAAACCTTGTTTTATTTGGGATATCCTAGATTACGGAAATGCTTTCAACGAAATTTTTGCTGTATTCTCACCACATAATTGATTTGGCTCTGAACTGATATGCGTTAAGCGTATACAATAGTCTTATGGTCATTATTTAATTCCAAGTCCACAGGTCCCTCTGATCCCACCGACATGCGGGTATCGTTATGTTCATTTCTAACTGATTTGGAGCAAAATTATTTATTTATATTTCAGAGGGAAGAAGCAGACTTCACATGATTGTCTACCCAAAGGACATACTCATAATTTATTACACCTGATCTGTTCTGCAGGAGGAATACCACATCACAGTTTTGTGGACATTTCTCCGAGAACAGTAGCTTTATTAAACAAGTCAACTAGCTTAGTACAGTTGCTGGCTATTTACTACCATACTGAGTCCCCCTTCTACTTAGCTGTGCTCCTGTCTATTACTTCTCAAGCAATCTCCTGTATTTAATAAAACTGACTTTTGTATACGTATCTTATTATTCATGCTTTACCTTGTTTAATATTTTTTTAATTGTTTGTCTCTGTTATTCATGTATTTTTGTTAAATTTTTAACCTTAATGAAATAAATTTGAGTTAATTCATTCCATATCAATTTTCTGGTTATTTCCGAATTGTTTCAAATTGATTCAGATGGAGACCTCTCCATTCGTAACAAGAAACTAAGTAGTTTGAACGTAACTTCACTCTTCACTAAAGTACCCACCACACAAGCCATTGACGACATAAAGTCAATCAGGACCTTAATCTTCCTCTACCTCCCGGAGATTTTGTTGACCTTATTGAACTCTGTGTTAATTTCAACTGTTTTTCTTTCAATAACAGGCTCTACAAACAAATATATGGCATGGGAATGGGGTCCCCCATCAGTGCCATCTTAGCTAACTTGTATATGGAACACCTAGAGGCTGAACACTTCGCCAACATCATCCCCTCTAGGGTCACTTGGTTACGTTACGTGGACGACGTCCTCGTAATAACTGCCAAACGTTTTGATGTACGGAATCTTCAGGCTCAACGCAGTTGAACCGGCGATCCAGTTTACACTAGAAGAAGAAGAGTCCAATGACAAGCTACCTCTTCCAGACGTCCTCATCCACAAAGTAGATAACAACCTAAGATTTCAAGTTTACCGGAAACCTACAAATAAAAATGATCTCACACACTTCTATTCCAGTCAAGATACTAAGACCAAAAGAGGCATCATCATCGGATTTTTCCTGAGAGCTTACCGAATTTGTAGTCCTGAGTTTTTTGAGGAGGAATGTACATACATTCACCAAACCTTCACTGATTTACATTTTCCTTCCTTTTTCATCAAAGATTGCAAGAAAAGAGCTCTTCAGATCATTAATTCTCCACGCACCAACACCACTCCAAGCAAAGTTATAATTCTTCCCAACAGCCAGGATGCATCCAACATTTCTAAAGTACTTGTACAAGCTAACACTAGAGTCGCCATCGCTTCCAGTACTTCTATAAAGGATCTAACCAGGACAAAATCCAACCACTATGAACCAGTCAACGCACGAGTTTACACTATACCCTGTGGAGGCTGTGAAAGGATTTATGTAGGAGAAACAGCAACAAACCTCGAAATACGCCTCAATGAACGATAACCTGAACAACGCCTGAGTACAACACCGAAATTCCGCCAGTCATCTCATAAAATTCAGGGACGCCCGACTAGTGATCAAAGAACCTAATTTCTGCAGACGCTAATGTCTTGAATCAGCATTAATCGTCGTTTCTAACACAAGCAAAACAAAGGCAGCTTCATCATCTCTGAAGTCTTAGCAAGAATCCTCCTGAAAACAGTAAACCCTGCCATCACATAATTGCTACTACATAAAAGGACATGCCCAGTTTGGGCCAACAGGCCTGCTGCAGTGTTCCTCCTTTCTTATGTTCTTATGTAATAGAGGAGGGACACTGAAAAATGCCAGACCTATTTTTTTATGCTAAGAAATCCATAGCTTTTGTAACCTTTCTTTCTCATGTACCAGCTGACTTTTCACCATATGTATAACTACTACTACTACTACCTCTGCTTGTACTACACCTCACTCTAAGCCTATATATACCCTCTGTGTCTATGTATTGTTTGTAATGGCTTGACAAAGCTCTTGGAGAGCGAAACGTTGCCACAATAAAATGTCACATTAGTTGCCTTTGTGTCCTTTTACTTAACAAAATAAAAATATTAATGCATTCTGCTAAATTTGTGAAGAACTTTGTATAGAAATTCACTGACCTCTGAAAACTATTATAAGTTTCTTAGACTTGACAAAGTTTTAGGCTGTAAGTTAATCTTAACAGAATAAGAACTTAAGCTGTTTTTAGAAATAATATAGTCCTTTTATTGAGTCTGATAAAATCCAATATAGAATTTCTGAGGTTGGGCTAAACATGACATCTCACAGTATTCATCACATGACATCTCACAGTACCCATCACATGACATCTCACAGTATTCATCACATGACATCTCACAGTATTCATCACATGACATCTCACAGTATTCATCACATGACATCTCACAGTATTCATCACATGACATCTCACAGTATTCATCACATGACATCTCACAGTATTCATCACATGACTGAATATAACCATAAATATTGCGGGAACATAGAGAGACGTTAGCAATACTTGAAAGAAAAATATCCCAATGAGAAATATTATCGGACAGTAATATAATTTTATTACTATCATTTAAGCCATTCATTTCTGCCTATTTTGTGAGTGTCCAACTCATTTTTTTAATGTACCTTGAAAGCAAAGCATTCATGACTTTTTTTTAGAACAAAAGAACAGACACTGTTGCTGGAATATCAGATATTTAGAAAGGTAATTTAGTCCAAGAAATATAAATTCGTTTCTGGCTATAATAAAGTTATAATTCCCAAGGAATTTCCTCTTTTCTGAGTCAGGAAACCACGACCTCCTGGCCCACCATGAATTATCTATTTCTCTGAATTCAAAGATCTACTGTGTCGGCATCGGTCTTTAAAATTAGTTTTAGTTCATTAAAGTCAAGCAGTAAATTTGTTTCCGAAAATAATATTTTTTGGGAATATTACTAGAAAAAGGTTACCTTAGAATATCTGTTATATTAAACTCCCAATACTGTATGATACGTACAGGTGTGAACCATCCCAAGAATTATAATAATTTGAGCTGTAATAATAACTGTCTTATATTTCCCAGTGACTATAAGACCCACATGAGTGAAGGAATTTCCAGAAAATATAATTATAATCGTCGATGTAATGGAAAGGAAATCTAAATTTTAAACCAGCTTTCCTTCACGATTGCTTTGATATACTCTGTACACCCACCTGTGGACTTTTTGACTCAATCAATATACCCACTCTTAGTGCTTTTTACATGAGAGTGGCAGTGTCCCAGGGGCCAGGCGGACGCATTTGATACGTATGATTTCAGAATGTAGGTACGAAATCCGGACAAAATTTCGCCCAAAAGTGTTCTAAATCTGAATTGTACGATATTCAGACTGTACGAAAACCGAAGTTCCCAGTTATCAATATACCCACTTGTGGTCTTGTTCATCCAATCCTCAATATCCTCACTTGTTGTCAGATTCATCTAATCATTAATTTATTCCCTTGTGTTCTTGTTTAGCCACTCATCAAAATATGCATTTCTAGCATTGCTGGCCAAGTCATCAATATTGATGACCCAGTCATCAATAAACCCAATTTTGGTCTTGATGATCCAGTCACAAATATATCCACTGCCTCTGCAGTAAAATTTTATTAGGCATAGATTTTATATATTTTTATTAACATTTAAAATCGCAGTGCTAGTTAGTTTTGTTAATAGCTGAAAGAAAAATATCAGGAATAATTAGCCACATTGGTGTTCAGGATGTACATTATTCTTCCTCAGTTTCCACGCCAACAGAAACTGTGGCAATTAGCTGTGGCGATAGTTAAGCTTGTTTTCCTGTTTGCTGTTAAATACGGGGTAATATCTAGAACTCTTTGGGGACGGCCTAACCTCTAGCGTCCGTGCACGCACTCGGTCACTCATGGATCGTAATGTAGCCATGGTTGAAGATGAACCTGGTCTCTGCTGATGCTCACTCACCTGTCATGTTTAATGATATTGAAACATTTTAGTTAGTGTTCTCGTTCGTGAACCGTTACATCCATCGTGGATTCTGGGGAAGTACATTCCCATCATGTTATGGAATTAGTAAAATTCTTCCTTTTCTGGTTGTGATAACTTTACTCTTAAACTCCAGAGCCTAACTCTTGATTCAACCATCACGGACTGGTATCTGGTCAGTGTTGTAGTCAGCATTTGGAACTGTTAACTCTCATTCAATTATTTGCGATGTTTGTGACTCTAAGGAAGACAAACTGTTTTCCCCAGTTAGGTGATATTTGTATCTTTATTTAGTGGCCCACTATCATGTGTTGCTTTCAGCTGCTGTGTATTGATAATTGTTATTGGCAATCTGGTTCACCTGTTTAAGCTTTACCTTTTGTGTTGTTTAAAGTCAGCTTATTTAGGAACGTTTTTGGTATATCAGGTTTATTTTTTTTTTAATTATATTTGGCTGACATTTTTAATTCATTTATGCTATTACCTAAACTCTTTAGTAATGTTTCTAATGGTACAGTTGTTTATCTTTGTAAAGACTATTAAAATGTAAAATATTTCATATTATTCACTAATGAATGTAGAAAATTATATCCCTTTTCTTTTTCTCTCTCATTCAACTTATGTATAATATTTCACTAATAACTCGAACGCTTTATCCAAAAGACTCCAAAATTCCAACACTTGTTTACGGTAACGAGGGTCAGGTTCTTGGAACAATTGGCATGTACACATGTGGTATGAGGGAAGATCTTATATTCATTCCTTTCTTACTGGAATGCCTCGGATAACTTCCAAAATCTTCAGTGGTTTGGGTATAAATGTTTTATGTGAAATAAGTAGAAAATGTCTCGTCTGGTGAGAAATAAGACACAGTGTTTGGCTTTATTTGGATATGTTGTGTTAAATCAGTGTAATGTTTTATTAATGTGCAACTTTCTTAAATGCTGATGAGTCTTATACAAAAGTCTGGATTGATTTTGGAATATATTGGTCCCAATTTTTATTTTTATTTTTTAAATTTAAAAAATATTTCTGATTTTCGTGATTTTCTGAATGTGACAATTTATTTTAACCCTTGCAAGGTAACTGCGTTATTAATTTACTATTGAGCGCCTTCAAGGTTAATTGGTAGTGTGTTGAAGGATATTGACTTTTAGAAAGCTTTTAATAAGATTTGGGCAATGAATGCCGAAATTTATAATTTTTGTTGAGGAATTTTGGATATATGGATATTAGTTTCCGTATAATGACTTATGAATGCCTCTTCTAATTCCCTTCAAATCTTCAACAATTTTACTGTTCTTTTTGAGAAGTAATGTTATTTTTTGGGGGGAAGGGGAGATATCATCTGTCAACATGAATTGTTTAATTTGACGTTTAATCTATTATTTAGAAACTTTTATTTGAGCACATCAATAGCAACTCTTTAAAAGTTTGATTCCTTATGTTCAACTCAAAAATAATTTAGGTATTCTTTTGACCAGCTTTTCTGAGTCCCTTTTTAAACACATGCTTCGTGTAGCTGTAATACTTGAAACCATTGTTCAAGTCTTGGCAAGACATGCAACATTTAACGAGCATTAGTAATACGCTTAAAACAAATTCTGTTGCCATTGCATTGGATCAGGAACAATGTAGTCAGGAAACAGGACAAGTGTTTCCTGACGCGGGTCTTAGTCATATGATGACCCACAGCTGGAGCTTAAGGTCATGTGACCGAGGCCTTCCACTGGCTTACCGGGTTATAGCGCACATCCCAGCTAAGATAGGAGAGTCAGCAGCTATGCAGAACTAGCTAACTTGTTTGTAATTCAGTTGTTCTTTAAGAATACTGCATGATGCTGCGAGAGGAAGTAATTCTCGTGCAGTTTAAGTAGGAGAAGTAAATGATAAGCACATCTGAACAAGTGAAGGCTCTTCTACACTCTATAATAATAATAAACAATCCCACTACACGTCACTCGCATCCGCACGTCTGTGAGATCAAGCAGGCCTATAGGCTGGGATGAAAAAAAAATAGGAAAGTATTTAAGAACACTTAAGCTGCTTAAATGGGCGGGGAAAATATAGGAAAAAATAACGTTAAAGACTATAATAACACTTAGGATATCCAAAATATAACAGAAGGGCTAAAAGCACTAACACAACCCAAAATAAACGGGAAAGGTGGAATGAACTAATATTACAAATCATAGACCAAGTGGAAAAGAGGAACAAGTGGAAGCCGGAAGCTCATTACCATAGTACGTAAGTGGACAACAGTAAGTCTGAGAGATAAGTGTAGGTCCAGGTTGTCATGGCTACACTGGGGAAGAATAAAGATACAAAGACGAGAAATTTGGCTAAAACAGATAGACACTTTATTCTTAGTGAGGCACTTTATTCTTAGTGAGGCATTTTATCCTTAGTGAGGAACATTATTCTTAGTGAGGCACTTTATTTTAAGTGATGCATCTTATTCTTAAAGGTACTTAATTCTTTGTGAGACACTATATTCTTCGTGAGACACTTGATTCTTAGTGATGCACTTTATTCTTTGCGAGGCAAAGAATAAAGGCACTTTATTTTTAGTGAGACATTTTGCTGTTTGTCAGGTACTGTGTTCTTAGGCACTTCGGCTGGTTTTTGCTTTGGCACCTCTATAATGTGACCCAGCTTCCATTTGTCACAAACCGCGCCACAACGGTAATGTGACTTAGCTTCTGGGGTCACAAACCTCACCACCTCTGTAAGTGACCCAGCGTCTTAGGTCACAAACCTTTTCACAACGGTCATGTGACCCAAAGTCTTAGGCCACATACCCCTAAACAACGGTCATGTGACCCAACATCTTAGGTCACACACTCCTCCACAATGATCATGTGACGCAGTGCCTGGGTTTATCAGTCTGTCCCTCAGTAATGTGACCCCACATTCAGTGGTAACAAACGCTAACATTAATATAATGTGATCCACCTTTAAATATGACCCAAGGTCGGGTGTATCATGCACCACAATCACGGTGGTCACAAACACCACCACCACGGGGATGTGACCCACCGTCGGTGGACAACAACCCCCCCACCACGGTAATTTGACCCACCTTCCGGTAAAGCAAATAACGACCAGTAGCAAGAATATACTCTTCACTTTTGGAGTTGGGATCGACGAGAACCGAGACCTGAAATGAGTTTCTATTGTGTGGTCTGGCGCTTTGGTCCTCAGAGGGGAAAAGGTAACATTCTTGGGGGAAAATTTTTAGCATGGAGAATGAGTTCTTACCAAACACACGTGAAAACTCTGAGGCAACAAGGAAGGTCAGTGGAAACTGTTGCTTCTGATTATTGTTTGGGTGAATGTTGGCAAGATGGAGGTGGTTGGTGGTTGTTTAGGTTATTGAGGTAGTGATTGTGGTTGTGGAGGTGGTAATGGCACTGGTGGAGGCGCTGGTGGTGATTGTAGTAGTTAGTTGTTGGTAGAAATGATAGTTATGTTTGTGGTAAAGGGTTGTTGTTGGTGGTGGCGGTGATGGTGGTGGTGGTGGTGGTGGTGGTGGTGGCGGTGATGGTGGTGGCGGTGGTGGTGGTGGCGGTAACGATGGCAGATGGACGATTCAATCTCCGAAACATTGGATCCTTTAATTTCTAATTTTAAAGGGTGAAATACGATTCACTTGGGATCATACGTGGTTTTTCCCGAGAAGCTTTAAGGGGAACAGTATATTTTCAATCCTGATATTAACGTTGGATTATGTGTATTAAGGAGCTTTCACAGTGTATAACTGTTTCAAGGAGGAAGACCAGTGAATACTAATAAAGGCTGTCTCCAATGGCAGCTCGTAGCTAAAATTAATGGAGGTGCTGCTTCAGAAAATTGTTAGCCATTGTTTTAATATTGTGTAGAACGAAACAAGCACATGAAAAGAAAATTTATACATAAGCATGATAAAATTATAAAAACAAAAAAAATTATTTACCTAAATTGTTACGGTTCATTGATTGAAAGTCTGTAGGCCTCACTAAGTTTCTCCTTAATATTTACGTCTCATAAAAGTGACACTGAAACCACATTTTCAACGCTTCTTTGACTTCTCATGTTTTTTTTAGTTTTTTTCTTTCATTTTGTTTATATTTCCAAAACCGTCTTTTGTGAACGTTACGTCACCTCCAAACAGCAGACACAGGAAGCAAAACAATGAATTTTTTACTTCACAGCCACAAAGCCAACTTTTCCGTTGGTACCATTCAGAATTAAAGCTACGAATATACTTCATGTTGTTGCTTATTCCTGGCTGAGATATTTGTATACCAGGTGTTGAACGACCTCTTTTCTAAACTTTAACTTTCTCATGGAGAGACAACTGTGAAAACTTAAGTTGTTGAAGTTCACTTACAGTCACAGAACTTATATCTTATGGATGCAAGTAGGCCATGATTAAATTATTTTTATATTCTGTAAAATAAAAGAACCGAAAAACTATGAATTAAATAAAATAGATGGAAGCTAATTCTACACTTTATCACATCTAATAATATGGTACATAGTTTTTAAGCACAACACACGTCGCTGAGTCAAAAAAAACACTGCCTTACACTTGCACAACAGGGTCGGCACTGCGTCAGCGACAGTGCTCTCTCTACCTAAATAACAAAAAAAGGCACAATACCGTGACTGGAACAATATCCAAATAACCCGCACATAGAAGAGAGGAGCTTACCACGACGTTTCGGTCCGACTTGGACCATTTACAAAGTCACACTAACAAAATGTAGAAGAGGAAACATATATAGAGGCCAGCAGACAGGGGCGGGAACAAGAAAGGAAGTGGTGGAGGAGTAATAGTGGTAGTAGTAGTAGTGGTAGTAGTAGTAGTAGTGGAGTCAGTCAATACTAGGAAAGAGGCGCACTGCAAGGGAACTAGCGGCCCACATAGGGTAGGGGCAAGAACACAGAGGGGGTATAAAATAATAACAAAGGACAAATACAAGGCAAAAGAAAGAAAACCGAGAGGAGAAAGAAGAAAGAGGAAAGAGGAAAGGGGCAGAGGGATAAGGGTAAAAAAAAGAATCAGGTTAAGTCACGGGTGTTCTGAAGTTTGGAGCATTTAACAATGTAATGGGAGAGGAAAGCATCAACATAGACAAAGCCAGGGCTAAGATTCATACAGGGAAAGTTGTGTATAAGGGAGGATTCAACCAGACGGCGACTGTGAAAGTTGTACTTTTGAGAAATTGGCCGATCTCTTTCTGACAGACTTAGGGAGCACAAAAATAGTGTTAGGCCGACACTAATAATGCTCTTTTCTGTTATGTCAGAGATCACAGTCATCCTATTGATTGGTCTTCTGCTAAAACTGTCTACCCTACGTCCAACTTTCACAGTCGCCGTCTGGTTGAATCCTCTCTTATACACAACTTTCCCTGTATGAATCTTAGCCCTGGCTTTGTCTCTGTTGATGCTTTCCTCTCCCATTACATTGTTAAATGCTCCAAACTTCAGAACACCCGTGACTTAACCTGAATATTTCAGAGATGGGATACAGGAACAAGAGAGGAAAACTGGAAGTTGAAAACTCACATGAGTCATAGGGATGTTAGGATGTAGTTATTCAGCCTTAGGTTTTTCAGAAAATGGAATAATTTGGAGAGTGAAGTAGTAGAGGTGGAATCCATATATAACTTTAAGACGAGTTATGATAAGTCTCTTGAATCCGAGGGAGATGACCTTGTAGCGATCACAAAAGAGGCGGAGCGAGGAGCTGTAAATGGACTCCTCCAGTCGCATATGGGTGAGTACATAAAGGTGGTTGTACACATACACACACACACACACACACACACACACACACACACACACACACACACACACACACAGGAGCTATGTCTCGACCCCTGCAACCACAACTAGGTGGTAACATTAATTTTCCTCTTGGAATAATACAGGGCACAGAGAGTGACCAGTGAAGGTGGGGATGATGCGCTAGACAAATTTTCTTACGGCAGAGTAGAAAATAACAAAGTCCTAGGTTGTATGCACAATATTTCATTGGTAAGGCATCCCATTGGTAAGTGCATCCTAATGGGATGGTAAAACATTCCTTTACATTGAGTGAAAGGAATCCTACAGTTGTACGGCATCCTTTCATTGGTAAGGCATCCTTTACATTGGTAAGGCATCCTTTACATTGGTAAGGCATTCTTTACATTGGAAGGCATCCTTTACATTGGAAAGGCATCCTTTACATTGGTAAGGTATCCTTTACATTGGTAAGGCATCCTTTACATTGGTAAGGCATCCTTTACATTGTTCTATTCTGTTCTGGTTTCTTATTAAAGAATGGACGAAGTTAACCTCGTGTATGAGAAACTTGTCTTACTAAGACAGACTGAAGTCAATGAACTACACTCTCTAGAAATATGTAGGATTAAGAAAATATCAGTAATCTCGAGAAATCAAGCTGATTTCTAGTGGAAATCAGTGAAGCAAACTAACACAGAATACTAAATTAATTTAAGTTATCGACGAAACACTTTAACCATGGTAATTCACTTACTGCATACTGGCACTGAAAGGGAGTATTAAACCCAGAACACCAGTATTATAATGAATAAAATGCACACAAGCTGTATGATAACACAATAATGCACAGAAACATCACAAACTTGGTTGCCAAGAACTGGGAAACAATACCCGAGACACTGCACGAGGCACTGAGGCACTGCAGGGATGTCACTGAACAAGGCGAACACATGTGAACAAAATAATGAGTAACTCAGGACGATTTCTTGTTGCACATAATTTTAAAAAAAGAACCGGAAATATTTAAAAACTTAATAAAATTATATAACATCACTTATTAAATGTCACTCAAAAAATATACTTAGCTACTAAAGCGTGGTTATGAGGCAGATAGGCCTAGTGTGAGGTGGAAGGCTGGTGAACTAGGCATCAGCTTACATTGGCAACCACCCTGAATCCTTCACTGCAACATTCATCTTGTGAAAGTGGCCATTTGGAACAATATTCATCATCGGAGCGCCATATTTGGAGGCTGCTTGTGTGTCTTCCGTCTTCACCTGACCCTCTGGCAATAAGAAGAATGATAAAGAAAACATTGCTAGGAAACGGCGCTGAAAAATTATTAACGGGAATGCAGCAATGACAACAATCAGATCGTCCTGGGTCTTCGTAGGCGCTGGCTTGGCAAGCCACATGGTTCCTGGCTTGGCGAACATGTGACTCCTTCCTGGTGAAAACCAGATTCCATAACACACCACAATAATTGGAGACATTCGGCTTACAATAGACTTGTAAGGAAACAGAAATGATAAAGCTGAACTTGAATAACCGTAGTCTACGAGACTTCACAGTGCTTCATGGCCTACACAAACTGTTCTTGGGTGGCCACATTGCTGTCACTGCTAGTTAGTTGTGGAGTATTCCGGGTATTTGTTCAGCATTGACGTTCGGCTACGCCATAAATGTTGAGCCTTCTGGCTGTGACCGACAATGCCTGGTATTCATAACTAATCCGAGCCTATTGGCAACAATGGGCGTGTGTGTCTGGCAGGAAGGCCTGCCTTCACATGCGCAGAATGTAAGCGAGTATATAGGCCTACATAGTAGCTGGCAACGGTTAAGATAACCGTTGCCATCATTATTAACCCTCCTCTTCCAACTACCCCCATCATCTTGGGTCCTTTATACTCTGTTTCTCCCTGGCCGCCCTCCAGACGTCTAGTTCTCCCTGGCCGCCCTACAGACGTCTAGTTCTCCCTGGCCGCCCTCCAGACGTCTAGTTCTCCCTGGCCGCCCTACAGACGTCTAGTTCTCCATGGCCGCCCTCCAGACGTCTAGTTCTCCATGGCCGCCCTCCAGACGTCTAGTTCTCCCTGGCCGCCTTCCAGACGTCTAGTTCTCCCTGACCGCCCTCCAGACGTCTAGTTCTCCCTGGCCGCCTTCCAGACGTCTAGTTCTAACTGGCCGCCTTCCAGACGTCTAGTTCTCCCTGGCCGCCCTCCAGACGTCTAGTTCTCCCTGGCCGCCTTCCAGACGTCTAGTTCTAACTGGCCGCCTTCCAGACGTCTAGTTCTAACTGGCCGCCTTCCAGACGTCTAGTTCTCCCTGGCCGCCCTCCAGACGTCTAGTTCTAACTGGCCGTCCTCCAGACGTCTAGTTCTAACTGGCCGTCCTCCAGACGTCTAGTTCTAACTGGCCGCCCTCCAGACGTCTAGTTCTAACTGGCCGCCTTCCAGACGTCTAGTTCTAACTGGCCGCCCTCCAGACGTCTAGTTCTAACTGGCCGCCCTCCAGACGTCTAGTTCTAACTGGCCGCCCTCCAGACGTCTAGTTCTAACTGGCCGCCCTCCAGACGTCTAGTTCTAACTGGCCGCCCTCCAGACGTCTAGTTCTAACTGGCCGCCCTCCAGACGTCTAGTTCTAACTGGCCGCCCTCCAGACGTCTAGTTCTCACTTGCCGTCTTCTACAAGTACATGATACAACTATTGCAGACCTATGATGATATCATTGATAGAAAGCCTCTGGTTTTACATACCATTTCGAGCAACTTAGGTCAACTTGATTCACGAAATCGTAATGACACGATTGCAAGCAAACCATACCACGGGTGTGGTTCGAACCCGCGGTCAGAGAGTCTCAAAACTCCAGACCGTCGCGTAAGCCACTGGGCCAGCTAGCTTCAATAAGATTCATCCAACTAGGTATATTTCTACACCATAGGAAGGTTAGCATAGGCACCACTGTGTCCACAAATGCAAGTTTTTACAGACGAATCTCCCGCTAGCATGGCCGTGACGAACTCTAGCTCAAGTCCCCCTCAAAGCCGTCAACATGAAGCTAGCTGGCCCAGTGGCTTACGCGACGGTCTGGAGTTTTGAGACTCTCTGACCGCGGGTTCGAACCCCATCCTTGGTATGGTTTAACTTAGGTTAACTTTGTTCCCAGGATACGACCGACAACAGTCGGCTGACATATAGGTATGTTCTTAGTGCTAATAAATAAGGGTAGCAAGTGTAAGGAAATTTGGCCAACGTTTCACCCGTGCCAGGATTGATCCCGGATTCCTCAGTGTGTGAGCTGAGGACGCTATCAACTGTCTGTTAAATATTCATTGATGCATTTACGTAATATTTCATGTACTGCTTCTGGCTTTTTCAATTTGGTAAAAATAACGATGGTGTCGTGCTGTACGTAGTGCCTTCTTGCAGTAGAAGGAAAAAACTGTCAATTCAACCTTATTCTAATTGCTTAATTTAAGGTGATTTGTCAAGGAATTATAACACTCATAAGGCAGATCTTCCCTTCCCTAAATCTATCATTTCTCGCATGAAGTAAAACTGTTCCTCTCCAGTTGCATGAATTATCTTTTCATTAAATTATTACCTACACTACAGAATAAACTTTACAATGACATCCACCTCTGTCTCTTGCCTATTATCTTGCCTATATTAAGGGCTAACATATGCAATTTTTCAGCTACATGGTACTTAATGCAGTATCTAGTGACGTGTTAAAAATAGATGTCTTAGCCGAGCTAAGATCTTTCACCTTCTTTTTAATTTCCAAATAGGATATATTTGCATACTTTCTACATTCTTCACATATATTCTACCCTGTATACATATATTTACTATTCCTGTCTTTTCAGTGAATGTTTTCTTGAAGTTACTACTCAGTTAATCACAAATCCCTGCCAACTTCCCTGAGTTTTTATTCCTCCATCTTCAGTCTTAATAGTGTATAATAAATTTCAATCTGGTGCTATTTCTTTTTTAAACTTTCATTTTTGTCTAATTTTTCAGCTTAGCATTTTCGTTTTAAGCTCTTTTGTTTGATTCTCTGTCTTTCTTGCTCAAAGATTTTTTCTCTGCTCTTATACTTATTGTTTTAGCCTATCAGTGTGCTCCTTCCATGTTTTTTTTATTTACTTCTCTTGGCAGGTAAGAGTTGCATCCGACTGGCATATTTTTTCTACTTTATCTTCATAATTATTTGACTTTCCACCCATTTCACTTTCCTTTGAAAGTCTGTTTTTTTTTTTTAATTTCTTCATATTTCTAGTAGATTTTTTTCATATTTCTAGTAGATTTTCGAAAGTTTACATACGTTTGTTATTTGCTCTTATTGGTTCTCCTTAGTTAATTTGTTCCCGTACCTGATTTGTTGTGGCTGAAGAGCAGATTCAGTCAAGCTCGTTCATTTTACATATCAAAGAAATAGAAAAACCAGCAATTTTTCTTGAGTGAAAAACGTTTAAAGGCTAGTGTTTCTAATATATTTGACAAAACAAGAAATAAAAGGTATAAAATACCGACACAATGGAATGCTCTCTTATTGAACAAGTTTTTTTCTAAACTTCACTATCCTCGTCACTTCATTAGAGACTGCAGACGACGGGCATTAAACATCTTCAACACACCCAGAGAAGACACTGCCGAGAAGAGATACATAGTCCTCCCCACCAACTCCATTGCCAAACACGTTTCCAACATCTTTTCCAATACCTCATTCCGAGTATCCACCTCCACATCCACCACCATCAAGGACATTACCAGTAACAGACAGGACAAGCTTCAATCCACTGCAGGGGTATACACAGTTCCTTGTAATGACTGCAGCAAATTATACGTCGTCGAAACATCCAGAGACCTCCAAACACGTATTTCAGAACACCAGTACGCAGGCAGATCTGACGATCCAAGGAATGTCTGTGTTCAACACCGAAATTCACACAATCATTTAATCAACTACAGAAACGCAAGACTCATCGCCAGAGAAGACAACACGCAATACCGAAGAATCCTGGAATCATCACTTATCTGCATATCCAACAACTTCAACCAGAACAACGGCTTCTACAACATAGCTGAACCTATTGCCAAGAAACTTTATTACCGCTATCCCACATAACTACTTAAGAATACAGGAACATTGCAGTAGGTCTACTCATATACTTATCCAATCTCTTTTTAAAGCTACCCAAGGTTCTAGACTCTATCACCCTACTTGGAAGATCGTCACATGCAGCATTTTCCACCTGACCCAACATTCTCCACCTGACCCAACATTCTCCACCTGACCCAACATTCTCCACCTGACTAAATCCTATAAATACTCATGTACCTTTTATCCAGGTAGATCTGTTTGTGACTTGATAAAGCCCACTGCGTGGGCGAAACGTTGCCAATAAAGGTTTACATTATACTGCTTAAGTGTTTATATTTCCATATTTTACAAAACTAACAGCTCCGTATTTGGTTGCTGTCTCTCAGCCTAAAGCCAGAATGCAAAACATTTAACATGCTTCTAAGTCAAAGAGAGTAGTTGCTGACTAGCTAAGACTTCATATCCTAACTAATATATGTGTGACTTATACAAGCCAATCAACTGAAGTTCAGATAACTTTCCAAAATATGCAAAAAACATTTATATATAATTAAATAAATGACCATAACAACCCTTTTAAATGACCGAGAATATATTTAAAGACTGCGTGATTGTATCATCGCTGAACTACAGGATAGATTTACGCATCAGTATTATTCCTACAACAGAGGAGATGATTGTGCCAAGCATCGATGTTAACCCATTGATAATCTACGTAATTGTGTCAAGCATCGATGCTGACAAACAACTAAACAACGTGATTGTATACAACTTCGGGTGATCCAGGTGTTGAATTACATGATTATTTTACGCATCTCGAAATTATTTATATGTTAGAGAAGATGAGATAAAAAAAAATATGGGAATTGTTTTACAATTTTCTGCTTAAATACGATTTTACACCAAACTTTTTTTCCAGGCAGTTTAATGTAAAACATTTTTTTTATTTTTAACGATAGCTGGAAATTTCAGCGACATATATACACGAGTTATGGTTTATTCAGGCAGCACTCTCATTTTAGTTTCTAGCGACTAATTTGAATTTTAGGAATTCTGCACCAATGTAATGATGAAGTGGGAACGATGCCAACTCTGATGTACGAACGGTGCCCCACAGTGCTACTAATACAGGAACGGAAATATAACTGGTTTGTCACAGGACAACTGATGAGGAACCGTCTCCATCTAACGTAGGCTGACGCAAAATCAGCTCATTCAGTGACCGACTTGCCAGAAATTATATATATATATATATATATATATATATATATATATATATATATATATATATATATATATATATATATATATATATATATATATATATATATATATACATATATATATATATATATATATATATATATATATATATATATATATATATATAATATATATATATATATATATATATATATATATATATATATATATATATATATATATATATATATATATATATATCCAAGGACTCGAACCCGTGGTGCTTTGGCCCGCCTCATGATGAGCGAAAACCCATGACGCTCTAACCCACAGGACCACGCAATCCTACAAGAATGACGCACCCAGCCAAGCTAGGTGTTTTACCGTCATCCGAGGACATACGGTGGTGTGGGTGCCTCTGAGCTAATTTCATTCTCCTCCCTGTTTGGTGTACTAGTCCAACGAGCAGTAGTTTATATTATTGTAACCACGAACATTGCGTGGTCCTGTGGGTTAGAGTGTCATGGGTTTTCGGTCACCATGAGGCGGGTCAAAGCAGCGTGGGTTCAAGTCCTTGGATAGTCGCAGTGTTGTTATTGATCAATACCACTCGTTTGTGGTTACAATAATATAAACTACTGCTCGTTAGACTAGTAGACCAAACAGGGAGGAGAATGAAATTAGCTCACAGGCACTTCCCTAAAAATTAATCTTTTTCAAAAAATTATTTTGCTGAATGATTGATAATATTTTTTTTAATGAGAATGGTATAAACATTTTGATTTTTTGTACTGAAAATAATTTATTACCCTCACCTAACCTATCTTACATTAGAGCATTTTTTTAAGCTAAATTCTGTTAAGTATAGTATAAGTCAGTTTAAATGTATTTAATATTACTTAAAATCAATGATACATAATTTTTCATCATATTTAAATTGATTTCCGCTGATTTATGGCAAAAATATATTTTCATATAGTTTAGTGAAAATAGTGATTGTAAGAGTGTTGTGAAGATAGATAGTAATATTGAGTGTTGTGTTGTGAAGATAGATAGTGATGGTGAGAGTGTTGTGAAGATAGATAGTGATGGTGAGTGTTGTGTTGTGAAGATAGATAGTGATGGTGAGAGTGTTGTGAAGAGAGTGATGGTGAGTGTTGTGTTGTGAAGATAGTGATGGTGAGTGTTGTGTTGTGAAGATAGATAGTGATGGTGAGAGTGTTGTGAAGATAGATAGTGATGGTGAGTGTTGTGTTGTGAAGATAGATAGTGATGGTGAGAGTGTTGTGAAGATAGATAGTGATGGTGAGAGTGTTGTGAAGATAGATAGTGATGGTGAGAGTGTTGTGAAGATAGATAGTGATGGTGAGAGTGTTGTGAAGATAGATAGTGATGGTGAGAGTGTTGTGAAGATAGATAGTGATGGTGAGAGTGTTGTGAAGATAGATAGTGATGGTGAGAGTGTTGTGAAGATAGATAGTGATGGTGAGAGTGTTGTGAAGATAGATAGTGATGGTGAGAGTGTTGTGAAGATAGATAGTGATGGTGAGAGTGTTGTGAAGATAGATAGTGATGGTGAGAGTGTTGTGAAGATAGATAGTGATGGTGAGAGTGTTGTGAAGATAGATAGTGATGGTGAGAGGTTGTAAGATAGATAGTGATGGTGAGAGGTTGAAGATATATGATGGTGAGAGGTTGTAAGATAGATAGTGATGGGAGAGTGTTGTGAAGATAGATAGTGATGGTGAGAGTGTTGTGAAGATAGATAGTGATGGTGAGGTGTTGTGAAGATAGATAGTGATGGTGAGAGTTGTGAAGATAGATAGTGATGGTGAGTGTTGTAAGATAGATAGTGATGGTGAGAGTGTTGTGAAGATAGATAGTGATGGTGAGAGTGTTGTGAAGATAGATAGTGATGGTGAGATGTTGTGAAGATAGATATGATGGTGAGAGTGTTGTGAAGATAGAGTGTGTGAAGAAGATAGTGATGGTGAGGTGTGAAGATAATAGTGATGTGAGGTTGTGAAGATAGATAGTGATGGTGGTGTTGTAAGATAGATAGTGATTGAGGTTGTAAGATAGATAGTAGGAGTTGGAAGATAATAGTGAGGTGAGAGTTGGAAGATAATAGTGAGGTGAGGTGTGAAGAGATAGTGATGGTGAGTGTTGTGAAGATAGATAGTGAGGAGTGTTGTGAAGATAGTGTGTGGTGTTGGAAGAAATAGTGATGTGAGAGGTTGTGAATGATAGTGATGGGAGGTTGAATAATAGTGATGGGAGGGTTGTGAAGAAGATAGTGATGTAATTGAAGATAGATAGTGAGGTGAGTTGTGAAGATAGATAGTGATGGTGAGGTGAAAGATAGTGATGGGAGGTGGAAGATAATAGTGATGTAAGTGTTGTAAGAAAGTGATGGGGGTGATAATAGTGATGGTAGTGTTGTGAAGATAGATATGATGGTGAGTGTTGTGAAGATAATATGATGGTGAGGTGGAAGATGAGTGATGGGAGGTTAAGATGATAGTGATGGTGAGTGAAGATGATAGTGATGGTGAGAGTGTTGTGAAGATAGATAGTGATGGTGAGTTGTGAGTAGATAGTGATGTGGGGTGGAAGATAGATAGTGATGGTAGGTTTGGAAGATGTAATTAGAGGTTGTGAAGATATAGTGATGGTGAGGTTGTGAAGATAGATATGATGGTGAGTTTGAAGATAGATTGATTGGGTTGTGAAGATAGATATGATGGTGGGAAGAAATAGTGATGGGGGTGTGAAAAGAAGTGATGGTGGTGGTAAGATAGATAGTGATGGTGAGTTGAAGATAGATAGTGATGGTGAGAGTGTTGTGAAGATAGATGTGATGTGAGAGTGTGTGAAGATAATGATGGTGAGTGTTGTAAAGATATGATGGTGAGGTGAAGATAGATAGTATGGTGAGGTGTTGAAGATAGATAGTGATGGGAGTGGAAAGAAGATGTGAGTGTTGTAAGATGATAGGATGGTGAGTTGAGTGATGTGATGGTAGAGTGTTGTGAAGATAGATATATGGTGAGTGTGAAGAAGATATGATGGTGAGGTGTGAAGAAGAATGATGGTGAGGTTGAAGATAGGGGGGTGGAGGAGTGTGTAAGAATGGATGAGGTTGTAAGATAATATGATGGTGAGATGAAGATAAAGAGGTGATTTTTAGTATTATGGAAGATAGATAGTATGAGTGGAGATGTTGTGAGTTTAAGATGTGATTTAATGTTTGTTGTGAAGAAGATGGTGAGAGGTTGTGAATAGATAGTGATGGAGTGTGAAGATGTAGGTGAGGTTGTGAAGATGATAGTGATGGTGAGGGTGGAAGATAGATATGATGGTGAGTGTTGTGAAGAAGATATGATGGTGGTTTGTAAGATAGATAGTGATGGTAGTTGTGAGAATAAGGGGTAAAATAGTGAGAGGGTTGTGAAGATAGTATGATGTAGGTGGAAGTAGTAGTGTGTGAGTTGTGAAGATATATGATGGTAGATGTTGATAGATATGATGGTGAGGTGGAAGATAGTATGTGGAGTGTGGGTAGTGATGAGTGTTGGTTGGAATAGTGAGGTGAGTGTTGTGAAGATAGAGTGAGTAGAAGGATGGTAGATGTGGAAGATGAAGTGATGGTAGAGTGTTGTTAAGATAGATGGTGAGTGTTGTGAGAAGATAGTGTGGAGTGTTGTAGATAGATAGTGATGGTGAGTGTTGTGAAGATAGATATGATGGTGAGGTGTGAAGATAGTAGGATGGGTGTGAATGTAGAGAGGTGTGAAGTGTGATGAGTGTGAGGAGATGGTTGAAGATGATAGTATGAGAGTGTTGAGATGATGTAGGTGTGAGATATAGGAAGTGTTGAAGATAGATATGATGGTAGAGTTGTGAAAGATAGATGGAGATAAGTAAGATAAGATGGTGAGAGTTTAATATATATGGAGAAGTGTGAAGAATATGATGGTGAGATGTGTGAAATAGATAGATGTGAAGTTTAGAATAAGTGATGGTGAAGTTGTAATAATAGTGATGTAGTGTTGTGAAATAGATAGTGATGGTGAGAGTTTGTAAGATGATTGATGTGAGAGTTGTGAAGATAGTGATGGGAGAGTGTGAAGATAGATAGTGATGGTGAGAGTGTTGGATAGAGTGTGGTGAGAGTGTGGAAGATAAGAAGTGTTGCAGATATTATGGTAGATGTTGAAGAAATATGATGAAGTTGACAGTAGGATGGTGAAGGTTAAATGAACTGATGTGAGAGGTTGTAAGATAATAGGTGAGGTTTGTGAAAAAACTATATGGTGAAGTGTTGGAAGATAGCTATTGGTGAGATGTGAATAGATAGTGATGGAAAGTGTTGTGAAGTAGATAGTGTGGTAGAGTGTTGACATAGATGTGAATAGTGAGAGTGTTGAGATAGATATGATGGTGAGTGTTGTGAAATGATAGTGATGGTGCGTTTGTGATAAT